>VXBO01002205.1:1676060-1722601 GCA_013400135.1 Rhinoptilus africanus | reverse complement strand
TTTTTTTTTAATGAATTCATAAATGCTTCTTCATTAAAAAAAAAAGAACAAGAAAGAAAAGCTTTGCACTTTCCTCCAGGTGAATGCCAGCTATTGACTGAGACAAGACCGTGCTACTGCCTCTGTTTCTGCTTTAAATTCTAATATAACTGAGTTTTTCTGACATTAATTGAGTTATTAAGAGTGCTGGACACAGGCTGAAACCTGAGTGCATAGGAGGAATCCATCCAGTGGTTAAAGAGATTGGGGAAATTATGCTTGAAGTTATAATGAAATAATTCCAAAGTATCTTCACTGAAATTAATAGGTTTATTTTGGATTCATTCTCATGTAAGTAGACGGTTGGCAGCAGCAAGGATAAGAAAGTGGCTTTCTCTGAAACAGGAGAAAAGAATATATGCTAGGAAATGATGCAGAATTGGTTTCTTAAGAAAAAACACTCTACAACTTCTTTGCCTGATTTGACATTTTGGGGGAAAAGACAATTGTAAAAATTAAGGAGAGTGGTATAGAGGGGTGTGTGTGAGGGAGATAGGACTGGTTTGATTTAAAATGTGAGGTTATTCACAGGGTATTCTCTGATCGCATCAAATTAAAAAAAAAGAAAAAAAAGAGTAGGAAGGAGAGGTCACCATCCCTGTCCGCAGCAGTCCTCAGGGAGAGTCGCGCGGCCCCTCTGATCTGCTCCCCTCCCTCGTGCCACGCAGGGTTGTGGGTTGTGTATGAATTAAAGCAGTGCTGTTCCCAGGTTGGGCTCGAGGTCCCTCTCTCATTAAGAGAATTCAAACCCTGTTGCGCAGCAAATCTTCTGCTATTATGGGGAATGGCAGCAAGTGCAAGTTTAGCCCGGTCATTTCATGTGAATAAATTGGGACAAATTCACAGGATTACTGTGATTACAACATGTTTATCTCACGTTCCACCCTGGGCTGCAGGGCAGCGTGGTCCCCATGCCCAGCTACACATGCAGCTGTGCCCTGGTGAAGCCCCAAAGGTCTGAGGTTCCTGGGGACCATGATGTCTTCAGGGTGAAGCACTGCTGTTCGTGCCCCCTGACACCAGGAGATGTTGGATTAAATGAAGACCACCATGGCTGGAGATGCTGGCTGCGGGGCAGCTTGACCTCTGCTGGGCTCCCAGCTTCCACAGTTCCTATCCACAAGTACAGTGTACAGCCCAATTTGACAGTTGTGGGGACACTACTCTTCATGTTGCTGGTGAAGTATTTGTTGACCCAGCCATTCATCTAACCAATTTTCAGCTTCCCCCCATTTCCACTATTGCACTGATTTACAGAAAGAACCGAACTGTCGCGTCTATTGGATTATCTCATTGCTGTTTTGAATAACCCCCAGGCAAACCGAGGTGCCTTATGAGTCCATCTGCAACCTGTCCTCTGTCTTCAGAGGCTTAAATATAGAAATCCAGTCCTGCAAAGAGACTTGTGTGGGCACAGTTCATGCTCCATTATAATGGGAATTGTAATATTCTTGGGCATGGCTGTGAAGTATTTGCAAGTTGACGGTGTAGTAGATAGCATAGTGCTATAATTTTTGTTCAAGTGCATCGAAATGGCTATAAATAAAAAAGAACGCCTCCCAAGAGATGTCAGACAGATGGACTAGATGATGGTTGCAGGTCCTTTCCAACTGGGTAGTCTCTTCTAGTCAAAATCTCTAGGATTTTATATTTTGTCACTCAATCCCAGACCCACAAAGATATGTTTGTGCTTATCACAAGAGTTGTGTGAAAAAGATTTAGGTCTGTTTTAAACCTTTATTATTTGCTTTTAAGGTGTGTGTAGTCCCAAGTGCTGCCATTATTGTGGCATTATCACAGGTGACAGTGTCTTGGTGGTCCCAGGTAGGTCATTTAAATGAAGGTAGATAGAGCAACTCAACCCTTCCCCTGGCATCAGGCACCAAACGCTAAGCAGAGAAAGCTTCAGTTAAAGGTCTTTGACAGGTATCTGTGCACTCAAGGGGCTTAATTAGAGAGACGTGGTGCAGATGAGCAGTACCTGGCTGCCATTTTGGCAGCAGGATTATTCAGGGGCCACTACTAGCAAGAGTAATCAGAGGGATGATGAGCCAGTTTGCACCTAGAGCTCAGGAGAAGGGGGGAAGAGAAAGTTATGCTTCAGCTTAAGGGAAGAGATGGGCTGCTGGAAGAAATATTCAGCATACAGTGTGCAAGAGGTGTTGACTGGAGCGATGCTGAGTGTGTGGGGGCTGGATTTTGTGGACGTGGGTTTGTGAACAGATGGGGTTGTGCACCGCTGGTAACTCACCAGCTGAGCAGCTGCGCATGGGGGATAATTCTCTTGTGTTCAACAGGCAGGAAAAAAGGGTGGAAAACAAGTTAAACTGCTCACAAAGAAATCAACCTGGCATTTACGTAAGGGCGAATGGTTATTTTAAAGGCTATCGAGGGGTGTTCTTAGAGCAGGGAGCAGATTATGTGATAGAGTTAAAACTTGGTATGTATAAAGTCCTGGAAAGGAAGGGATATGCTTTCAAAGCGAGCGTGTACAGCTGCTCGCACTTGTTCACTAACTCTTCCAAAATGTGTCCCGTGGGCATTCCCACACAGCATCAAGCGGATTGCTGAGTCAGGAGGAAGCCACGTTGCTGAATGGCAGATGTTCAAGTTATCACTCGCTCTCTGCCCCCTCGGATGGTGAGGCTGCCGGGGCCTTGCTCCAAATCTGCCTTTCCCTCCCCCTCTTCCAGTCTCCTCACCCACCCTGTGCTTGATACGGACGCTTGTATTAATGTTTCATAAATACAACTGCAGGCACATTAACGTGCATGGTGAAGGAAAGAGAAATACTGGTGGATGCTGCTGGGGTAGAAAGACGCTCAAGAAGGTGAACCTGAGCATTTTTACCTCCAGTGATACCAGGTGATGGGCACAGGGCTGAGCGCGGTGCTGGGGGCTGTGCATCACTGTTACACCCACCACTTGGAGCAGATTACCTTCAGCTTAGAGGTGTAAAGTGCTCCTGCTAGTGCCAGCAAAGGGAGGAGCAGAAGGTGGGACAGGAACCCTTGGGACATGTGCCCACCTGGGAGGGTGGCAAGGGAAGAGAAGCCCAGCAGATGTGTGCGGGAAGAGTCCCTGGGGGAAGGGCAGCGTGGATAAGGCTTTGTGATGGCACCAGTAGGGTTGCAGTGAACCAGGGTTTGTTATTCTCCATGAATGTGGCACCTTGGGTGGATTCAACTTTCTCCCTTCCCCCTCATTGGCACTTTTGTCACGAGACTGAGCTATAGAAACGTTAATACAAAATACGAAGTTGGTCTGTAGCGTGCTGTATGCTTCCAACCTGTGTGCTATTTTCTCTCTGTATTCAGCCTCCCATACCGTGCCCCAGTGTGCCTGCGCATTTATTCAAGGCTGTTGAATTCAGGGAAAGACAATTTGCGTGTACCATCAGTCTGACGGCTCTTGCTCTCAGTACAGAAAGAGGAGTTGAAGGCACAGGGTTACAAAATTGAACCAAAATTCACAGTATATCTTTTGCATGATATTTTAATATAAGAGACCACATGATCCTCTTGTCCTAGGGAAAGATTGATAAGAGACTGGAGTTTGGCATTATGCTAGGCCTAAGGGAATAGTAGCTGTAAATTAGCATAACAAAGATAAAGTTGCATAATGGTTCCCATTATAATTCGTTTTCAGTTAGTAATTTGTTACAATTTTCAGCTTTTGGGCTGAAATTTTCTGGGCTTGTTTACCACCTGGAAAAAAGCATTCATGTGTATATACTTATTTAAGCCAAATATTATTAAGTCATCTCTGCATCTAAGGAGAGATAGGAAACTTTTCTCCCATTATTATTTCTAGTAATTCCCTCAATGATAGATGTCGATAGAGCAGACAGAGCTGGTTTTACATGTTGAAATGTGGTCTAGGAATGGTCCTTGCAAAGCAGTGTCTTTATTTGTTAGAGCAGTGCCACAAATCTGTTATAACGTTGTAAGTTTGTGGTGCGGTAACGTTACTGTCGGGGAGCTGAGCTGCAAATGACTTCTGGAGCACACCCTTTTGCTTAAAGGTATCCGGAAAAACTCCTGTACAGGGCAAAAGTAATAAATAAATTGGTTTGTCCTGAGTCTGTGAAGGCTTCAGCTAAGGAATGCTCAGTATTGCTGCCTAATGGAAGTATAATAATAAATGTTGTTGCAGTATTTCACTTAGAAACATCTCAAGTGGAGGGAAAAGGTTCCTGCAAGGAGCCGAAAAGCTGAGCCTGCATTCCTGAGACTTTATATAGGGTAGCTCGGGGCTGTGACAATATCCTTGCGTGAGCCTTTGCATCGGGCACCTTCCACCCGCTGCAAGATAAGGAGGAGCATTATCTCATCTCCCCGCACTGTCTGGTGGGGGTCGCTCTCTGCTGCATGAGGTAACCTGTGTGCGGGGCGGATGTTGCGATAGCGTGGCCAAGCACGTCCCGCGGACGGGGCCTGATTTCACACGAGTTATTGCTGTTCTTTTTGGTTTCGGGATTTTTTGAAGGTTTTCTTTTCTTTTTTTTTTTTTCTTTTTTTTTCCCAGGCCTAGCCTGCAGAGCTAGCAAGTTACATCAGCCAAAAGTCTGGTTTCAGAGTTGCATCAATTTTTTTAAATCCTTATTTGTATTAGAAAGAGCAGCCCCAGGAAATTCTGCCCCCAAATCCCCTGTGCCTCTGCTCCCTCTCTTTTGGATGTGTCTCAGCCGGGAGGTGGTCAGTGATGCCCCAGCGAGGGCAGCCAGCTGAGGTCTGGCAGCCCTAGGGCACTGGGCTGGTAATGCTCATTTCTGCCAGCGACACCCAAAATTTTCCTTTATAACTGCCAGCAGCGTGTCAGCAAGGATGAAGAGACCTAGAGATGGACTTGATCTCTGGGGTTGGTGAATTCGGATCCACAGGGTGCAAGAAGCTGATAATAGACATTTGAACCCTAAAACGTGTCTCTCCAGGTTAGAGATCCGCTGGCGCACTTCAAGAGAGCTGTCTGGAGAGGCACAGGGTAGGAACACTGACAAAGCCTCCAGTTCTCATGTATGGCAGGTAAAACCCCTTTTGCTGGTGAAAATGTTCACCAGAAGCCCCATACAGTGTGTATACGGGCTGTGAGCAGAGCATGTCTGGTTTGGGAGTTCTTCCTCCGAAGTCTGCAGGTTTCTTGACCTGCACAGCACAGCACGTGTTTCTGTCCAGAAAAATCTCAGGGGAAAAAAGTTATCCTGGAGATGAGAGAGATCATCGGGCAGCAGCTGAATTTCCCTCAGCTGCCTCCCAGTGTTCATGCAGAGCCGCAGCCTGCACGGAGACGCACTGCTGGTGTCTGTCCACGCAAAGAAATGTGGAATTGATTTGAGTAACCGCAGACTTTTTTTTCATTTTTCAAAGATTTCAAAGATTTTTCACACAGTGCTGATAACCCCGGCAATGGAGGCTTTTTCAGGGATGCTTCTGCTGGCTGGAGCATCCCCTTCGGCTGGGCTGTGAAGCAGCCCACTGCACACTGGCTCTGCGTGACGGAAACCCCCGTTCTGCACCCACAGCCAAGGCTTGCTAAAAATGACCCGTTCATTTTGCATTTTATTTTTGAGCATGGCATTTTTATAAAAAGCCCCCGTGCGAGTTGATGTCCTCTCTGACTGTCCGAGGACCCACCTTCCCACCCCAGCCGAGCAGGCAGGCCATGTCCCTGCTTGCCTGTGTCCCTGGGTGCAGCGCAACCAGCGATAACCGTGACCTCCTGCTCAGGCAAGGCACTGAGGGTGTGCGGTGCATTAATATGGAGCTAACGTCATTACGCTGCTGTAATAAAATAGATTTATGCCTGCACCACATACATTTTATAGCATATCAAACCCAGTCGGAATTAATTTCATGGGTTTATTCTACTCTTTAGTGACGTAGTTTTAAACCCAATGCAAGGTGTTCAAATGATGATGGTAAAAAGAGTGACAGTGGGTTTGAAGATCGGCCCCGTCTCACTTAAATCACATTCAAATGCGGATCTTGACATCTGAGCTGGTGGAATTTTCCAGTGATATGTAAAATTAGATCTTTGTATTTGTTTTTATTTGCTATCTGCCATTCATTTTGTTTGCCTTGGTTAAGTTTCCAATTTTCCTTTTATACAGTCTCTGCATACTGATCAAACATACTTGGTGGGAACATTCTTGCTCGGTGCCTGGTTTGTAGAAAGATGCTTTGCTAAGCTGGACCTGCACAGATCCCAGGCAAAGAGACTGTAAATAGCTGCCTTCACTGAAAACTCGGGATATTTTTTCCCTCTTGAAGTCAGGTCCACTTGCAAATAGCACAGCCTATCACACCAGATAGAGTCAGGCTAACAGCCGGAGTGTTTTATTTAATGGCTCAAGTAGAAAATACAGAGCTGGAAGCTGTGTTCTTGTCTCCGCCAGTGATGGTTTTAGGAGTTTCATCCCATCACATCTCCCTCCTGCGCCCATTTAGACTAACAGTGATTTGCCTCTGCACATTGTCATGTGTCGCGTTTAGCTCAGCCTAGCGAAACTTAAAATCCTCAGACAACTCAAAAAGCTGCTTCAGCACAGATCGTGCTCCTAAACTACTGTTTTGATCTTCAGCGCTTCTTTTGATATTGCTGAAGGTACTTTTTTTTCATAAGCAGAAACTTTTTATCAGCTCAAAATTTTTGCTGTTTGCTCAAGAAATGGTTCTTAACTGCCACTGCAATCTATTAGCAAAGTCACTGACACAGCAGGTCCAACCCCACTCCTGCACTTAGAATTTCTGCTGGCAGAAGAAAATGAGCTTTGAGGAATAAAATATTTGCTTCAATTGCAATTATCTTATGTTCAAAGCCCAGAACTATCACAGGAGTGAGTTTGATTGATCTTTGTAGATCAGATGAAGTGGATCTTCATTCCAATTCAGATCTACACGGTGGTGACTGGCTATCAAAGCACATCTTTAATATCAGGGATATCCCCAAGTGCTTGTACGTTCCAGTAACTTTCCATTTAATTTGAGAGTGCTTTACTGGTGGCTGCTTGCTCAGAAACTTGTCCCCTTCCCACTCTGAAACCTAATATTGTTGTGGATTAAGTTTTTATACAGGTTGTGCCATCCATTCTGTTGAATGTGTTTAATGGAAAGCTAAGATGTCATTCTGGAAGGTTACAACTGTGCTCATATTTTAGAGGACATGAACCATTTTCATGAACAGGTGAAAACAAACAAGCTTTTCCCCCATTAAGGCTGGCAACCCTCTGCTCAAGGCAAATGTATTTCGTGGGGGAAGGATAATTTGTCCCTCAAAACCAGCCCTGAATACATCACAATGAGCTATGATTTCCTTCTTAGAGGAGGTCAAATGATCAAGTCAGCCACTTGTCTGCTTTAACAAGTGTCCAACATTAGGGAGTCTTGTCTGTGCTAGGCAGGAGGGCACTTCCCTGGGTTGGATGCAGCACCTGCTCCCAGCTGGGAGACCAATGCTTTCCATAAAGCACAGTTTTTACTTAATAAATTGGCGGGCTTTGGGCAGGGAGCATACACCGTCTGTAGGAAAGAGCTCCTGGCTCCCCAGTGAGCAGAGCAGCACTAACACATCTGCACCTAGCTCTCAGTGCAACACGAGATTTACTTTGCACAACTGGTCTGCCTTTGCCCTTCCAGCCATGGAAGTTATTTGGGGTGAATAAATAGCTGGAAGAAAGAATGGAGAGAGAGGGGATGAGGTCAACTGATGGAGAGGTGCAAGTTTTCATGGTAAAAGACTTTAGAAATAACTTCCTCACAGGCAGCGGTGCTGAGAAATGCCCGACACAAGTATTCCCAAGGGATTTGTGGTTGAGAGTCCTGGTTTCCCAGCTCTGTTTCAGCCAATCACCCCATCTGGCACCTTGTGACTGCAACCTGGGGCACAGCATGGAGACACAGCAACAACGAAGAAGGGGAGCACAAAGTAAATGCTTTTCTATCTGGTCGGCTTCTTGCAGTTGTTTGTAGAAGGATGGTGGTCTTTATAGGCATACTGAAGGGTGTGCTAAGGAGGTCATCTCTCCATGGAAAGGGAGCGACTGTCACATTGATGTGGCAGGTTTCTATTCTTGTCCAGCATAAAGCAGATTGTGGCATTTGTTTTATGTTAGGGTGTTGCCCTTATAAACCTTGAACATGTATTGAACTTGCTGAAGGGACAGGGAAGTTATGGTTGTATGGCTCCAATCCTTAGAGGCTTTGAATCATGCATTTAGTAGGAGGTGTCCATTCAATATAATGGATCTGGGGTCATGAGATATGTCCAGCACAGGACATCAGGTTGGTGGAAGGGACCTGGGACATCTCTCCACTTGGTGGCCTTTCAGGTCACTGGAATAAAATTGATTGTCCAAAATGCTCCTGGGCAGCTGGAAGTTCCTAGGGGAGCTGAGAGTGAGATGCCAGCAGCAGTGGTGCTGTGTGGGTCCTTCACCATGCCATCCCAGCGGAGTGAAGTGTAGCCCAAACCATCCAGCAGTGTGAAAAACCGATAAGGATGGTGAGGGAACGAATGAACCACTCAGCCATGTCTCTATTTGTGCAAATTGACAAAGCAACAATTCAAAAAGTGACTAAAGCCACAGGAATGAAAAAGCTGAATATGATGATATGAGAAGGTCTGGTTAGTGCAGGTCATGAAAAGTGTTTTCAGTGAACTGCTTTAACCAGCAAAGTGTTGTAGGCGAGAAAACCTTTGCTCTGTGCATTTCATCAGTTGAGAAAACAAATAGAGGTGAGGGAAAGGAATGAGGTGGAGACTATAAAGAGGGAGAATATTGTATTGCCTGGTATGATGAGTAGTATGGCCTCATATAGCACACAGCCTGAGGTGCTGGGCACCACGCCTTGGAGAGGGGGCTGAGGTGAGTTACCCTGGTAAGAAGATGAAGGAAAGGGAGCACCGTGGTCATGAGAGCGCTTTTGGTTTTCCTTTTAGGAAAGAGAAGGCAAAGAGAAGTAAGGAAAGACTCAGTAAAATGAAATAGAGATGAATTCAAAACTAGTAGCAATGTGGATGCTTTCATGCAGCACGAGCCTGGTGGGTGACAAGTACAAACCACTGCCCCTCAGCCTGGCCCAGCAAGCGTGGAGCAAACTGAATCAGGAGTTGGACTGAGCGCATTTTGTTTGCTCGTATTTCGTATTCATTAATTCACTCTTTCATTCATGAGCTGCCTTAAGGTGTTGCTAGAGTTAAATCCTGAAAGGGAGACACAAACAAACCCATCATGCAGAGCACTTCCTCGCTGGGCTGTGCACCAAGACAGCCCCCAGGGAATGCCGAAAGGAATGCAGCAATCAGGGCATAACTCACTCTGTTAGTAACTTTTTGCCTCTATCTTATGGAGAGTTTATTTTGGCAACGGTGGAGCATGTAGAGAAAACGAATGTTCCAGTTGTAACTATTGCATATCTTTCCTGATCTGGAGAGAGCCGCCTGGATGGGATAGGGCAGGGTCATGTGCTGAGAGCGGTGGATGGAGACCATAGACAGAAGACTTTCCTGCTAAAACCAAGGAATAACTTTCTTGGATGCCAGGTCTACCTTGACAACAGGCAGAAAATTTGTAAGTGGATTAATCCCTGTGGAAGATTTGGGTAGAGCTTGACAGTGGATGTGGAGCTATGTTCAGTTCCAGAAAGGACAGAGTTGTTTCTACAGTGTAATAACTTACGCATGTCAGAAATATTGCTGTAAGATCCTTTGGGAGACAAGGCATAGATGTGGTTTCTTGCAAGGCAGCAAGGGAAGTCAGTTGTGGTTTAGGTGATGGTTGACAACAACTATCTATTCACCTACCTGTCAGGTGGGAAAATCCACAGAACCAGGTACAGCTCCCACCTTCCTCAGGTACTTAAAGGGGACAAATGTCAAGCTCCAAGGGAAGTGGAACTTCAAAATAATCCTCTGCTCAACACTCTCTATTGATGTGCAAAGAACAACCATCCTATAAAGGTCTTTTGAAGAACTCATCAAAACTAACGGTCACAGCGTTTTGTTGAAAAATCTCGTGGGAGCTCTGTATAAGCAGCATTATTTGTTCTTCTGTTTTCCTCTCTTTTTGTGTGGCAAAGGAGTTGAGAGCATGAGTCTGCTTGTATCAGCCTCCCTTGCTTGGGCCACAGTAGCAAAGATGATGTAGCAGGAAGCATCTGACAGCCCCACAGATCTCCTCAGTGCCTTTGTGGCCCTTGAGCAGGCAGGACAGGCCATGCCATCTTTTGGTGCAGGGACCAAATTATAAGCAAACCCTGGATTGTTTCTTCACCTGGATATGCACCACCTAATGGCAGCTACAGGACTCGCATGTCTGCAAACTTCTGCTTCCGCTCTACAACAGCAGATTAATTTCTATTTTCTACTCATCTGTGTGGCAGGTACTATTGAGGTCCTTGAGGCCAATTAATCTCAACATGGAGCAAAAGGCAGTAGGCAGTACAGCACACTGTGGCCAGTCTCTCCACGCTATAAGTGGTTGCATGCTGGAACCTTTTCTCCCCAAAGCTTGTCTTGAACCTGCACTGGAATCTGTGCAATGAAGACAAGTAATGAGCTTGGTTTCGTGTGGGCTTCAGCCTGTGCTGGATACCCAGCTGAAACATAGATGTAGGACCTGACTGAAGGTACAGTGAAGCTAATGAAAATATAGATACCACTGATACTAGCGTCCCCAGAAAAGATCCATGGAGTAGGCTTTCAAAGGAGAAGCTGGTTTAAGCAATTGTCTGCTCATTCATGTCGCATCAAACTCCACCATTCTGGGCCTAAGGTCAGAAGTTGAAATGCATCAAACCTAGCAGATATCCCATGATAGTTAAAGACATTACTTTACCTTAAGCTTTGGGCAGTGTGGAGAGCAGTTCCCACAGTTATATTGTCGGTTTAGCTGCCTCAAACCCTCTTGCTCACATTGCCCCACAGCCTTTCAAACCCTCATTCTAGTAAGGCACATCATCTATAAACAAAGAATCAATAATCTCTGCAGGCCAAATCCTTTCAGCCAAACCTGAATAACTGTTCAGTTACAGTCCTCTATTTAACTGGAGTATTTTCTTCTATAGATGATCAGAAAATTTGTCTCCTTAGAAGAGATTTTGTCTGAGCTCATGAGTAATTTTAATTCTCATGATTGTAGAATAATCTTTTGGTTTGTCAGCTGCAGTGTCCAGCCTTGTAAATTTATTTTTTTTTGTGGGTTCTGAAGAGCTTGGATTAAGCTCCAAGAATTGGTGACCACAGCAAACATGAGAGAAGAGCAAATCTCTTGCTTTTCTCTTCCCTGCCTCTTTGAGACTGGGTTCTGCATCAGGGTTTGGTGCTGCAGAAACACCTCCTGCCTCCACACAGATGTTCAACCAATAAACCTTTCCTACCTCTTGTCCATGTGGCATCTGAGGATTACAATAGCAAGAAGCCCTTGTTGCTAGCCAGGCTAGGAGCAAGGGGAGGAGTTCATTAAATGTTAAACCTGATGGTTTGATCCAAAGGGACAGGGGTGGAGACTGTAATGGAAATACCTTTAAATTTTTGTAACCCATGATTTGAGTTGTATGTTGATAACACCGGGATGTTTCAGTTACGGCTGAACTGGGCTTACACAGAGTCAAAGCCTTTTCTGCTCCTCACACTACCCCACTAGTGAGCAGGCTGGGGGTGCACAAGAAGTTGGGAGGGACAATCAGGACAGCTGACTCAAACTGACCAAAGGGCTATTCCATACCATATGATGTCAAGCTTAGTATATAAAGCTGGGGGAAGAAGAAGGGAGGGGGGGGACATTCAGAGTGATGGTGTTTGTCTTCCCAAGTAGGTATTAGGTGTGATGGAGCCTTGCTTTCCTGGAGATGGCTGAACATCTGCCTTCTGAGGGGAAGTAGTGAATGAATTTCTTGTTTTGCTTCACTTGCGTGTGCGGCTTTCCTTTTACTTATTAAACTGTCTTTATCTCAACACCCGAGTTTATCTCAGCTTTTACTCTTCTGATTCTCTCCTCTGTCCCACTGGGGGAGCAGTGAGCGAGTGGCTGTGTGGTGCTTAGTTGCTAGATGAGGTTAAACCACGACATCATGACACCTATGTCATAAGCAAAGGCTTTGGTTTAGAGTCATGAGGAGCACTTCATATTATCCCAGAAGTGGACAGTGAATGGTTAAATATAATATACTTAATTGGCTTGTATGTTTTGTATCTGAATAACATGTTAACTGCCAAATAACTAATACTCCATGGACTACTACAATTGCACACAAAAGCTATAAGCCTCTGATAAGCTTTATCTTGGTCAATGTTTATGTAAAGAAAGCCATTTCAAATGAATTATTGCAAGTTTCCTCCTTCCCTAAGTAAGTTACTACATTCATTATAAATTATGTCCCTGTGAATTCTGAATTATTTGTGTTCCTGTGAAAAGGTTTTTCCTTTGTACACTCCATGCACTTCCTATTATTCCATATCCAGAGAATTAATTTCCAGTGACTGGGCTCACTCCAAATGTATCTCTGGTCTGTGCTGAAAACTGATCATAGTAAATACTCAGATTGTTTCAGCTGTGTCTCTGCGTGGGCATTTATCCTGAGCTTGGATGAACATTAATACAGATGAAATGGGGATGGTTTGTTTTTCCACGATTGCATCCATTCCATGGATGCTTCCATGTCTTGTAGGTTTTACTCTGGTTGAGTATTTTATTGAAGTAAGGACAGATGAATGTGCTTTTTTAAAAAGAATCTGCCAAAATAATAGATCATTGCACACACCCACGTATGAAATAAAACTTGTGTTGTAAATAGCACCTGTGATTATCAGAAACAAAAACATTTTACAAATGTAATTAATTTGTTGCTATTTATTGCTGTCGTAATCATGTATGCTTCTATTCCTGATTTTTGATGATTATTGTGAACACCACAGTATTTGGCTTTGTACAGCACAAGGAAACGGTAAAACGGAAAGCTCTGCAGTTTCTAAAAGCTGTCATAAAAATAATTCCATTAGTGGGTGGCCAAATAAAAAGATATTTAGTAAACATGAAAACAGGCATATAAGGGCATGCCTGCATGGATGGATGCAAACAGATGTTAGCTCGTCTCTTGCTCTCCAAGCCAAGTGAGTGCAAGCCAGCTTCATCCAGAAGCCATGAAGCCATGTTCATGCAGTGCTGGGCTTAAATATTATACCCTGTCTGGTAGAAGCATGTTTTATTTCCCCTCAAGTAGCCAGATAGCTCATGTGAGCACGGTGCAATGCTGAAGCCAGCTCGAGTCAAGCTGGCTTGGAAGGCAGACAGAGGAGCCCGCATGTGTCTGCGCCCATCTGTGTAGACATGCCCTAAGCCAGGCTGGGTGAAATCGGGAACCTCAATTAAAAATTATGTTAATTAATTCAATAGGCTAAAATTTTGCCTGCTGTTGGCATGAATGTGTATTGGACAAGTAGAATGTTTTTCCACTTCCTGAGCAGACAAAATAATAGACCTTATATCTTTGAAGTTGAAGATGACAAAATTGACTTAGATTACTTCTGTTTGAAAACATCTTTCTTTGTGTTTTCATCTCAGGTTGGGTGCTCGTCTGGTTCCCATCCCCACAGCGCCTGGACACCCTGTGGTCTTTGATGTACAACTCTAACACCACCCCTGAGAGAAGGGAACATGCTGTTTTCCCGTTGGGTAGATGAGGAATGGAGGCCCAGAGACAAAAGGGAACTTTCCCAAGGTTACGTGCTTCCTCATGCAGTGGCATCCTGAACCAGCTCCAAGCAGTCGGTAAGTGTCTCAAGCCTTTTTTCAGAACTGCCCTTTGGGTCTTCTTCATACAGAAAGTTTGGTGCCTTTGCTTTTCTAAACTCTGTAACAAGTCATGCACTTAGCTGGCAGCGTGAGGTGTCTCTGCTCCATTGCCACTAGTAGACGTGCATGGCCAACACAGGGTCTTGTACCATGGCCTAGCACCATCTGCACAGTTTCGCTGTTGGCAAATGCCTTGTCACAGATGTGGACTGTGTTAACTCACACTCTCTGAGCTGGTGTCCTGACACCATCCGAGAGAATGTGTGAGCACGGGGCTGTTCCCAAAACTCATCCTCTTGGGATGGGGAGAACATGCACTTGGCCAGCATCTCCTGTGTGCCCCAGGCTGGGGAAGAGCCCCTCAACCTATTTTATTTGGCCTTCTAAGCATCACATCACTTCATTTGCAAAATGTCCCCATGGACTTCCCGAGGAAATGGGGATGCTGCTTGGACTTCCTCTCAGCTGGGACAGGATGGGGGGAGGAACGCTGCACTGTGGGAAAACATCTGAATTACGAGCTCCTTTCGGGGTGAGTGATTTTATACTGATGACCTGCAAGCAGCAAAAGCAGGCTGAATTAGTGCAATAAAGTATTAATTAAGAAGGAGATTGCCATAATGTTACAAAAATATTTCTGTGCTGTTTTTCCACCACTGCTGTCAGGGAAGCCGAATTATCAAGCCATACATCCTAGATGGGATTATGCCTTTACTCATTTGATTGTGGGTGTTTGACTTGGGTAAAGTGTTTGGGCTGGCAGCTTTGTATGCAGTGCAAAGAGCTGGCATGTGATATGAAAGAGTAGGGGCTCAGATATTTGAGGACCATGCAGTTGGCAAGAAGGGCACGGGCGGTCGTCTTGTCTCAGGCAGTGCGAACGGGTCGCCAGCACTTTGCAGGTGCAGACGGGGGGTGTGTTTTTAGAATGCTTCTTGATTCCCAAGGTAGGCAGATGCGCTTTGAAGCAGCTGAGGTTTCTGAGCTGTTCTCATGGCTCCTCCACTTGCCTAAGGACAGGGAATGGGGCCGGGTTTCAAACGATGAGTTGAATCCTGCCCTCTTTGAAGTCATTGGCAGAAATTCCTGGTACCAGCTACAAGATCTTTGTGTCTCAAGGAGCTACAGCAGAGCAATGTGCCTTGTCTTTGGCTGGCCAGATTAATTGGAGAGCCTGGGACTTCTTGATCCGGGGGCATCCTGCAGGGTGCACAAGCTACGTTGGTCAGGCTGAGGTGCAGAATGCTTCATGGACCCATGCCCAGAGGCCTTGTTAAAACACCCTGTTAGTATTTATTACAACCCATCCTTATTTCCTCCCTCCCTTGAGAGCCCATGCGTAACTGCTGTGAGTGGCCCTGGGCCCCAGGGTGCACGGACACAGTTTACTGGGCTCTAGGCAGAGTTTGTAGTGTTGAAAATTAGCAAAAAAAGAAAAATTTCATAGAAACAGAGCCAAATGGATCTGGAAGCTGTGGAAGAGAGAGAAACGTTATCAGCCTCTTGGCATGAGAATGTTTTCATCTTTGCTCATCTGTGCTTCTGTTAGGTGCCTTGAGATTCTACACATGGTACCTGGCACAGCCAGAGTGGTGAGATGCAACAGTCAGTGGAGCTCATGTGACTGATGTTGGTTGGTCTTGACTTTTCATATAGACAAAGTTGTCCTGAATTCTCCACCTGCTCCTTTAGGCTTGTACTGTGCTTCTGTTTGCATGATCTGGCCCAAAGCTATGTGTGTTAATACAGGTGTTACACGCTTACCAGTGGGCTGCTGCCATGCAAGAGATAAGACTCTGGGGCATCACAACTCTGGATATATTACGTTGGCCCAAACATAAAAAAAATTATTGTAGAAATTCACTCTACTGTGTAGTGACTGGTGACACCAAGCAAGCACCCCAGATGTTTGGGCTTGTTCTCTGGCTGTCCACACGCCCTCTAATGCCAAGGGCACCAACAGGATCCAGAAAACCAGAATCAGATGCTGCCCAAGTTTGCCTTCATTTCTCAGAGCTGCAATGGCCCCAGACAAGTTGCCTTGGGTCACTGCCGCCCAGCATCTGCTCCAACTGCAGCTGTGCGCAGTGCTGCTCCCAGGGAGTGTCTCTGCTTCGTCAGCTGGATGGATGGTACCAGCTGGGTTGAAAGGCAACACCATGGCCCATGTCCACTTCTTTTTAATTTGTTTCTCATTATGCAAAATACCAGACATGGCTGATGCCATCTTACATTGAGACCAATAGAGTAGATGCTTCCAGGACTGCAAAATCTCTGAGGCTGAGCAGCCAGTAATTTGTCCTCCACTTATTTGACTGCTCTTGTTCTCTGTAATCTATTCTTCCCCCTGCCAAGACAGATTTGCTGCTATCTAAGTCTTGCAGCTGACATATTTCTAATCACCCCTTCAGTGCAGTCTATCTTCTGTAAACAATTAGTGAACCCTCTTTGGGATTTGGAGTTATTGTGCTAACTTCCTAATTACTTAGCTTTTTTTGGCTCTTTTATTGCTTGGCAAGAAAGATTTAGTGGCCAGAAGATATTAATACGCTTGCTCTCCAAGTTCCTGGGCTTTGGTTAATCACTCCAGCTGAAACCTGTTGATATTGGATGATTTCTGGAACTTTATTGTGTGAGTCTTTATAGTACATTTAACAAAGAAGCAATAAATGAGCTAGGTGGCAGGCATATTTCTGTGACAGAAATTGCTTTCCCCTTCGGGACAGGATCCAAAGACCACGGAAATGAGCGAGATTCTTTCCACCATCTCAGTGGGTGTTTGCTTTGGTCACTGATGGAGAGTATCAGGAGGACTGTCACCCAGTCACTTATTGTTGGGACTCCTTTGCTCTCATTGCACCTTGAGCTAGCCTTGGTCTCCTGGGCAAGAGCTGTTGGTGAAAAGCCTGAGTTACTGAGCCTAGATCTCCTGTTGGAGGTACCTAATCAATGCTAGCTGTACCCAGTAATTTTGCCTAAGAAAGCCTTTTCCCTGAGGTATTTCAGTATTTTTGTTGTTGTTCTAGACTAACTTGTACAAGCAAAATGATTTTTAATGTATTTTTCCTCCTAATGCAATGGTAATTATGAATTACAACTTACACAGAGCCAGAGCACAGACATTAGCTAAGTTTGCTGCACAAGATTGCTCAAGGAATCTCCAGATCATCTTCGGTTGAGCTCAGTTCGCCATAACCAACTGACTCAGACTAGCCTGTTTTGACTGTGAACATTGGCCCTCTCCTTTTATCTCCTCGGGTTGTGCTATCATTATACCTACATGCTGAAAGCTTTCTCTGTTAAACTGGTGAAAACTAGTTGCTCATCAGACTTGGAAGGGGTCTGCTGTCTCTCCTGTTCTTCCAAACTCTGAGGAAAAAGGATTCCTCCTACCATTTTTCAGGCATTTCAATGTCAGCATTACATAACTCAAGCCATATTAGCATTGCTTTTTTTCTAGATTACTCCATACTATAGTGCTATGTCAGCATATTAGTTTGTTTTCCTTCCCGTTAGCTTCCAAGAGCTTGGCTCAATCCTTTACATATGTTAGTGCTCTCGTCCGGCCATGGTTATGGGTCACTGTGTGAATAATCTTTATGCAGGGAAACTGAGCATCCGTGCAGTGCGCCGGGCACTGTAGAGGGTGGGATTCATGGATTTCAGGAACGGAAGGGCTGAGAAGACACTCAGGTTTGGTGCCTAGATTGCCCAAGGCAGGGAGGTTGGAACTAGATGATCTTTAAGGTCCCTTCCAACCTAAACTATTCTGTAATTCTGTGATTCATCCCACCTTGTTTCCACACCAGAGAAGGTTTTAAGGTCCCTTCCACAGAATCATAGGGTTGGAAGGGACCTTAGTAGATCATCTAGTCCAACCCCCCTGCCAGAGCAGGGCCACCTTAGAGCAGGTTACACAGGAACGCGTCCAGGCGGGTTTTGAATGTCTCCAGAGACGGAGACTCCACCACCTCCCTGGGCAGCCTGTTCCAGGGCTCTGCCACCCTCAAGGTAAAGAAGTTCCTCCTCATGTTTTTCCTTAGGGCTCTGGTGGCCTGGGATCTCTCTTCCTTCAGTGGGAAGAGACAGACCCCTCTAAAGGGAAATTTGTGTCTTCAGTGGTTGTGTTTGCCTTCTGGAGAAGCCCATCTCTGGCCACTGACCACAGGGGAAGCTTAATGGGACCCTTATCACCCTCACCTGCACAGAGAAGGGTCTACCATTGCCTTTGGATGTTACTTCTGCATGGGCTAGAGTTGTGATTGGAAACCCAAAGTTTGACATGTTTTGGTGCCCAGGAAGGGTTAATCACTACTGTCAGTAGTGTAAAGCTGGAGAAAGCAGTAATGTTGTGCTTCCCCTCCTCCTCCCTCTGCCCAGGCCAATAATTAAAATATTCGTCTGGGATATGGGAGACTCCCATGAGTGATTTTCCTCTGCTTGATGGGACTTGAACTTGCTTTCCCCAAAGAAATGTCCAAATGCGGCTTTCAAAGCCTCTCCCAGGCTCTAAAACTTTTAAAGATGTTCCCATTTGTATAAAATAATTAAATTGCCACTGGAACAGTCCAGGTCTCTCCCCTTCCCAGCTGAAAGCCCTAATAACAGGGTGTGATGATTCAGGAAACCTACCCACACAATTCGTGGCTTTTGTTTGAAGGTCTGAGATCTCAAAACCTACCTCCATCAAGAAACGCTCTCTGGGCTGGGTTACCAGCCCTCACCAGGGTCTTTCATCAACCAACAGGGTGTGTTAAACGCAGATGGTCCTCTCTCCAAATGCAAGCATCAGGGGCAGTAGGTTAGGTCCTGTGGACAAGCACTTTATTTGAGGAGGTCATCTTGCCTGTGGGGACATCAGGAACCTCTCCGTAGTGGGCAGCAACCGTTTGAGGGGAAAGTTTAAAAAAAAAAAAAAGGGCTGCTGCAGAGGGCAGGCTTTTCCCCAGCTCAGGCTCAGAGAAAACTGCCTGGGTCAGGAGACTCATGAGGGCAAAAGGACCCCACCAGCAGGGTGAATTTTATGTTCTCCAGTTCATTTTTGATTTTCAAGCTTGCATTCAGTGAGGCCACGAGTTTTCCAGACCCTCTGTACCGTAGGTTTGCTGCTGAGGACAGCTTGGTGGGCCGTGAAGACTTAGGCCCCTTCTGTAGCAAGTATAATATTTCACTCAGAATGAGATTTTCCTATTAGCAGTGATATAAATAAACAGTAAAAATTTTTTGTGCAGTCAGTAAGAAGCACTGTATTTCATCGGCATTTGAACAGAGATTCATTAATGTTCTAGTTGTATTTTAACACGTTTTTCTAAGCATTAAAAAAATCCATTCACTTTGCAGTAAAATATTTTATTTTCTGGTTGGAGGGTTCTATTTTAAACACACACATTGTGTGTGAGTTTATATATTTTTATATACATATGTATATGTGTATACATAAAATGTGTGTAAGAGTGTGTGTGTATTTTATATAATATAGGCCTGTGTGTGTCTATATTATATTTGGCCTGGATCCACTCTGGCCTGACTGCCCTGATCTTAGAAACTAAACAGTTGCAGGCTTGGCTGGTGCTGGGATGGGGGACCACCTGGGAACCTGGGTGCTGCGGGGACCGGCCAAGGAGTCGTGGTTAAACACGTGGTGAATTTTAGACCGCAAAAATTGCATGAGTGGAAAGACTTCATTTGGCACCATTGTTGCTGTTGAGCTGATGGATGGGAGTTTAAAAAAAAAACAAAAAAACAAAAAAACAAAAAACCAATCCCTCCTCCTCATGGCTGGGTGTGGTGCCTTAGATGTCTGAACGGCAGAGCCTCCCTACCCTCCGGAGCTTGCACTCCAAGGCCTTGAACCTGAAAAAACAAAAACAAATATGCTTAATATTATGCATGTGAGGACTTGCATAACTGTTTGCAGATCTGGAGCCCTGGGGAAAGATCTGCGTAGGGAGCCGGAGCAAAGCTCGCGCTGGGCATCGGGGGAGGCTCCAGTGTGGAGTGGTGTCACCGTGGGCTGTCCCCCTGCCGTGTTTTGCCTCTCTGGCTCAAGCGTGCTGAGGATGCCACCAGGGCTGGCAGTGGGGAGGAAGGACGTGGCCTTGGAGCTCCTCTTTGTTTAAGGACTGAAACTGGTTTTACTTTTTTATATTCATATGCACATATGACTATGTTTAAAAGCAGCGTGCCTGTGTTTCCTGCCATCCCAACCCCTCACAGGCACCAGGGGAGGAGCACGCAGAAGAGATGAGAGCATCATCCCTGGAGGTTCGAGAGTAGGGTTTTGCTTTGGTTTACATCGTTGCTGGAACCCCTTTTTACTTGGTCTTCCCTATGGATAGTAGTGTGCCTGCCCTTGAAGAAGCTCAGGGGACCACTGTACATGGCTGTGGGACAGCCTGTGAAGATGCTTATCCTGACTGTGCTTTGGGATGCCGCTCATCACCCCATAACCCCTGCGGTCAGTGGGGTGTGTTCTTGGGGATGCTTTGTCGAGTCGGGATGCATCTGCTGTATCTTTGAGAAACCTTTTGCACAACTTGCTGCCAATATCCTTACAAGGATGATTTCGTACTATGTAACTCACAACTAGTAATTTAGAGCTACATACACAGAAGGGGCTGGCCCTGGTGCTGTGTCTGGTGGGTTTCACTCTCGGTGCACTGCCTACAAAGGACCCTGGACAAAAGCAGAGATATGAATAAGGGCCAAGGATCATTACCTTGGACAACAAAAGCCGTCCCAGAGAACAAAAATAGCACAGAAAGAGCCCACAAAAGGCAGAAAATCCTTCCTTCCTGCCAGCTCCTCTCCAGGCCTTGCCTCCGGCGCAGGGGACTGCAAGGGCAGGCAATACCCTGGGCGCAGGAGCCACAACAAAGAGCGCATCAGCACGTCCCCGGCCCTGGGGCTACCTTTGCAGCCCCGCCATGCCCTTCCCTGAATGCCGCCCCATTGTGCGGGGACACAATGGCGGAGAACCCCACGGTGACACTGAATGAGTTACAATGCCAACATCTGTGTGACAGTTTCTTTGCCGGGTGATGGAGAAGAGGCAATAAATTCCTGATAGGCTGACTTGGGAGAGCAGTCACCCATGGCAGGGCCGGGGCACGCAGGGATGGAGTCGCCTATTTAACGCTGCTGCATGTGTCCCCAGCTCCCTGCCTGCGCCTGGAAACGGGGGGTCAAATGCTGCAGCCCCCCTCTGACAAGGCGCTGGCGAAAGTCAACAGAGAATTAGGGACAGGCAGCAGCCACCGAGCCATTTAGCTCATCTTCTTGTTGCCGTCTGCTCTTTGTTCAGCTTAATGTGAATTGACCCGGCAATTGTTGGACTGTCTAATTCTTCAAGCCAGAGCCTAGATGCCTGCTTTTTATTTTTTTGGTGTTTTTTTTTTTTTGTATTTTTATTTTAATGAAATGACTTTCTCCAGCTGCCTCCTCTCCTCTAAAGGGTGAAGCAGCTTGCAGGGGTGATAGGAAGTAATGGCAGTTTGAAGTTAGAGGAATGTGGGTCGAAATAAAATTGAATACAACTTAGGTCTGGCCAGTGCAGATGTTTGAGCTCCCCTCTGCTTGCTCACTTGGATATGGAGCAACAGGGAATGGATATTTTCTGTTTAAAAAACAGCTAGTCGTGACCTTAAAACTATTTCTCCTCTTAATACAGCCTTGTTCTTTATCTAATGCAGGCTGCATGGTATCAACCGGTGACTCCTGCAGCAGGGCCATCCCACCTGGCTGAGATACAGCAGCTTTTTAACATGAATTTTTTAATATGAATTTAAAATTTCAACTTTAGGTTGAGATTGTATTTTCTTTTCCCGCCAAGTGTCCATCTATTCATTATCAAAGACGAGTTGTCTACTAAAACTAAGCCCTCTCATTTATATTTATCAGTTTCCTGAGGATCTCTTAAGAACATAGAAGTGTTGATTAACGATCCTGTCGCTGATTAATTATCAGAGTTTTAAGAGGCCATGTCTATCTGCACAGCAGCATGATCCCATGTATGTTTCAACATTCTTTCTGCTGCATTATACATCATCCGCTTGGGACTACTCCCCATCTGACTTGGGAAGCGTTACAACTTTCGGCTCTTGTTTTTTGCAAAGAGCAACCTCCCTTTTAATGGCTGAGCCTGTATAAACTTGTGGGTGAGCTAAAGCAAGTTTCCCTTCTGAATTCAAATGTCAGTATTTAGTGATGTGCAAAATTGTTTTTGGCAAAGTTCCTCTCCAGTCAACATGCTATCTCAAGTTAATTATTATAATTTGACCTAAAACTGTTACATGTTCTGGAAACTCTCTGAGATTGAAGGGAAATCCTTTGAGTTCTTAATCCCTTAGCGTGCCATCTAAAACCAACTAAAAGCTGATGCATTGATCTGTCTTTTGATCTTTTCTCTCTGCGACTATAATAAAACTGCTGATCCATGATACCCTCAATTTGTCAGCAAAAACACTGCATATTTATTTATTTGTTGTTATATGGATCTTGAATTCAACTTAGTCTCCCTAAACCTCTTATCTCTTAGTAAATTCGCAAAGAAAATTGCATAGGATCCAAAAATAAAAAAAAATCACTAGAAAGTCATTCATTGATGGTGTTACAGACAGTAGGACCAGAAGGGCCCATTAGATCATCTAGTCTCATCCCCTATAAAATACAGAGGTCACAGAACGTCCCCCATTTACTTTTGTATTAAGCTCAATACTGTGTGTTTCCCTGAGTTGTATCTTTCAGAGAAGTATGCAGTCTTAATGTTAACATGTTAAGAAAGAGATAATCCCCCTGGGCAAAAGGCTGAGCATGCACAGAAACTAGGGATGAAAAAAAAACAAAACTCCTCCACTCCCTCCTATTAATGTAGGATTGTATCTAAAATATATTTTGTCTTTCATCCAGTGTCCATAAAAACTTACGAAATGTGACTTCTGTAGTTTCCTTTGACTAGTCCATTATTAAAGGAACTCCAGAAACAGTGACTGATATTCAGCCTAAATGTACTATATTTTCTTCAGTTTCCTTATAATGACCATATCTGTTATTACTCTCATTTTATTGCACAAGTGCTTATGTCTGCCAGTCAGGAATTGTGGTCCCCTATAGCGTACAATGCAAAGGAAAATGATGATCCTTGCTTTAAACAACTCAGACCCATCATTTTTCTCATTTAATCCCCCTGAGTTTCCTTTGCCTCATTGGTGACTAGAGCCTCAATACACCTGCTTTGGCTCCATCACATGGAGACTGGAAAGGACCAAGCCCCACACAGCCCACAGCGTCTGAAGAGCTTTTCCAGTTATACCCTAGGAGGTATAACTTGTTCAGTTATGCCCTCCAGGATCACCCTGCACCGAGGATAGCTGGGTGTAATAGCAGGGTTTGTCCCTTCTCAGGTCCCAAAGTGGTGGAGAAGCTGCTTTGCCTTGACACATAGCCACAGAGATGACACACTGATTTTTTCTTGCCTCCTCTGCTTATCTAAATCTGTCCCTAGATGGCTCAGAAGAACTGTTTGCCTCAGGGGAGGAAGCTCCTTTTATCTCCTTCAGTTATTGGACTATCAGAAGACCAGTGTCTGAGCTTGCATTACCATGTTATTTCACCTGGGCTCAGGCTGATGGCATGCTTAGACCCTGCTACGCTATTTCTCCAAAACTGCTGAGAACTTTTCCTATGTGGAAAGAAAGAAAAATTTGGCCCAGAGGTAAACATAAGCCTTTTTTCCTCTTCTTCATAGTGTGGCTAATGGTCTGCCCAGAGTCCTCAGGGGGTGCCATGGCCAGCCATGGGTTGCAGGCAGCGGAAAGCCAGCGTGCCCAGCCTGGCCCTGCTCTGCCAGTCCCCGTGGCCAACCTGCCTCTGCATCAACAGCGCTGGCACCGTGCGGCTCTATGTGTGAGCCCTGCATGGCACAAGGAAGAAAGATTTTCTTTGGAGGTGCTTTAATTTGGCTCTGAAAACTGGTTTCTGCTCCTGAAAGAAGTGGAAATCAGAGCTGCTGGAAAGGGTTAAGCCCCCAGTACAACCACTGCCTCTCAGAAAACTGCTTCTCCACATGTCACCTTTACAAAGTGTTTCAGGGGATTTTGGTGTCTGAGGCAATTGAAGCACCTGAGTCATTCCACTAAAATCATTGGAGGTAAAGAATTGAGGCTGCTTTGTATTTTCCAAAGGGCTGATTTTTAAATTATTTTGATCTCCCTTTTCTTCAGGGCTGAGTGCTGCAGCCGATAGGCTGAAGGCAGCTCTTCCTTTTCCGCTCTCATTTCTGACTGTCACTTAATGCTTCTTGCCTGCAGAGAGGTCCCGACTCCAGCGCTGAAAGTTTCTCTCTTAGGCTTTTCCTTGGGATGGTGGTTGAGGAAGGCTCATGGGAGCAATGTCTCTGAGTCTCCTCACCCTGATGAAGGAGCTGAATCCAAGTTTGCTGTTTCTTGGCCCAGTGCCGTGGCTGCCATGGTGCTGAGAGCTTCCACCTCCCCCTTGGGATGTGTTTTGGGTGAAGGTGCCAGTGGCTGCTGTGCATCATGCCAGCACACCATGTTCAATTGGCCCTGACATTACGTGATGGCAGAAGTCCCTGTTCAGGGAACTTGTGTATCCCGAGTGGATTTGGGTAGGAAATTGTTTTTTCTTGTTTTATCCAAGGGGGAGGTAGCTCTGGTTACGCACAGTAACAGAACTTTTATCACCCACTTAAATATGATGAAAATGTAATTGTTTGTAGCAACTAATTTTTCATCAAATAGGAAATTAAAAACGTGATGTACCCTCAGAGTCGCCATGTTGCTAATCCAGTATTGTGGCAACACAATTACAGCTGCCCCAGCACGGGGTCGGCACAGCAGGATCCGGATACCTGTGGCACAGAGTGGTGTTTTTTTTGTTGTACAGCCTGGCAGGGCTGTGCTGCGAGGCAGGGAAGGCTGCAATGCTTTCCCTCGGGAAACTGTGAGCTAATGCACAGACCTGAAGGAATAGGCCGCAGTGAAAGCTGCGGTGACAGTAATTAGTGCTGATATTAACAGTCAGAGGATCATCAGGATTAATATCCTCATTGTTCTGATCGCCCTGTACGTGGGTTAAGTATTTCTTCCTGCCAGCTGTGGATTAGGATATAGCTCTAGAAATCTGTCCTGTTTACTGAGGCACTGGCCCTGGCCATTTATTATTTATAACTCTGTTCAGACCTCATCAATATGCTTAATAATCCTTTAGATCCATTCAAGACAACATTCCACTCAGTGTGTCTCACTGGATTTGTTGAGTTGGGAGGGGAACCATGGTGTGCCTGGAAAACAGGATAGAAATCTGAGCATCCCAATTCACATTGTCTTTGTTGCTGTTAGATGTCTCCGTGGCTTGGGTTTATACACATTTGTTTGTGCCGAAGAGAGACATGGCTCAAAATAGAAAATCTGGTTGCAAGCAGCAGGTTGAGAGTTGGCTTCAAAACTGGCCATTTGGGCATGCTTGCACAGAGGGAGCATGGATCCAGGGAATGAGAGCTGTTCTTGTCTTGGAATAGGAGCCCTCACAACACTGTCATGAAAATAAATATCTTTGTGTTCCTCAGGGATCAGATTAACTGGTCCCTCGTTCCACGTTAAATTGAATTTGTGCATTCCCCCAGCCTTTTTATTGTGTCTCTTCGGGACTGTATCAGCAGCTGCTTGGGTAAATGCCAAGTCAACAGGACTGTGCAGCCACTTTGCATGGAGAAAAACAAGCCAAGCAAACCCTGCACTTGGAGCTCTGCTGTGGCTATTGATGGAGGGACATGAAGATGCTTAAGCTGGGATTTGGCCTGGGCGTGCAGGATCCAAAATGCTGGCTTGAATGCCAAAGCAGCTAGAGCAGCAGGAGCTAGCACAAGAATAGCTTGAGCTCTTGGAAGGTGACCCTTTTCCTCTCTGGCTCCGTCCACTTGGGTCTAGCTCCTGTAGTGGTCCTACTGATGCTGAACCTGGTTTAGCTCCCACAAAAACGTCAGCCTTGGGAATCCTACTGCAGAAAATACTCCATGTGGTCACAGCTGCCTCAAACATATCCTCAGAGTTTGCTTGGAGCAGGTGTAAAATACTGGCAGTTGTAAACGTCTGTCTTAAACCCCTTGGCTTTAAAATGTTCCCGTTAGAGGATAGTTGCTTTCTCTCTCCTACCCAAAGTATTGCAGCACTGGGCTGCCCCCAGAGCGAGTTCCCACTCCCTCTCCTCCCTGGTTCAGCTGTCCTTCTCCTCCAGGGCTTGTCCAGACTTGGCGCGAAGGTGCTAACACACTTGTACTGACACATTTCTAAATGAAAGATGACATATTTTCTACTGAGCAGCTTTATCTTTTCCTGCTAACACCTGCTAAAAAGCAGCTCCTTCTGTCCACACTGGGATTTGAAAACCGGCTTGTTCAAATATTTTAGCTGACATATTTCAGAAATGCTCTTTTTACCATCAACAGGATAGGCAGGAGGTAGGGGGCTATGTTCCCTCCCCAGCTGTGAACTTGGGGCTAATGACAGAGCCTGGATGATTTGAATGGTGCAGGATCAGGTTCAAAATGAGTGAAAAGCCCTGTTTGCTTTCACTCAGCATCCAGGTTGGGGTGGGAGAGAAAAACTTCTTGGGTCAGGCTCTAACTGCATAAATCGACCTCACTTCAGCTGAGCTTCCAAATAAGAACAATTTGTCCCGACAACTACTGTTCCTCTTCCACTCCTTTCTGATGGTGTCTTCAGCTTGGACTTGTTTCTCCTTGCCCATCTAAGAGTATCTAAACTTAATCAGAAAGATGATTAATTATTTTCAAAGGAACTGGCATCAGGCACCCCTGGCAAGATGAACTGCCTCCCAAGCCAGTTGGATTGAGCTCCTTCCTCCCCCCCCATCATGAGTCAGGTCAGGTCAGGATTACCTGAGGTCTCATCCCAAAAATCCTCCAACTTTGTCCACACGTGGAACTGCTTGTGTAAGTCAAGGAAGAGCTGTGGGAGTGATGATTACAGGGCTGGGCTCACAGGTTTCAGGCCTTTTGGGGAAGGAATCATCATTTACTGTTTTCTTCACTAGTTAACACAGGAGCAAACCAGCAGAAGTGCCCTGCTAACGAAAGGGGCAAGTTAAGGCTCAGTAATGATGCCCTGTCTGGGCCAAATCCTGCCTGCAGTGAGCTCTCCCGCAGCACCTCATCCTCAGATGCTCATGTTGAATGCACCAGGATCCCTCTTAGGAAAAAGGAATGATGCGGTGTGAAGACTGGCAGAGTCCTACCATTAGTTAGTGAATGAATAACAAGATGCTCACTGCTTGTCCTGATGCGTAAGGGGGGGTGTAAGATGGAAAGCTGGACCCTGGGCCTTAACAAAGCATAAAACAAGTAAATGAAACCAAGAAAAAATTAAACAGCAAAATTTATTTCAGGGCAAGATCCAGTAGAACCTAGCTGAAACCGCCTTCCGAGCCTTGTGCAATCTCACAGATTGAGCAACGTGGGCCACCTCATACTTCCTCCCCTTTCACGCCGTGCCCCAACTTGCATCTGCCCAGGTCTTGATTTGCCAGCCTGGAGCTGCGCCACCGCGCTTTTGCGGGAGCTCTGATGAAGATGGTGGGCTGTGCTGGGAAGGGATCCCGGTCAACAGGATGTCCATGAGGGTTTTCACGGATCTCAGGGGAGGTGACGGAAAGATGCTTTGGGTGGCGGGGCCAGGTAGGGTTAGCTGGCATGTTGCTTCTCATTGCAAAAAGACAAGAAACGTGGTGAATGTACCTTCCTTAAGGTCAATCCTAGGCTCTTATATCGATGTGTTCAGTGGTGGCAAAAAGCCCTTCACTGTATATAATCTAGGAAAAGGACTTTGCTTCCCAATACATGTCCTTGAAGTTCCTAGTGTCCCATAATATTAATAGGGAAAGGAATGAGGAGAAACACTCTACAACTGCAGTGAGAGCTAACTTGCGTTAGCTGGGTTTGTTGGTCTAGGATGGATTTTCTAAGGCCAAATATTGTCCCCTACAGCTATTGATGTAAGCAGATAATTTTGGTTTTGGCAACTTTCATATCTTCAAAGCTAGTTTTCCTTTTTCATAGGAATAGGACAGAATTGTTTCAGAATGGTGTCTTAGAATGGAATATCTTAATATTACAGGATTTGGGTCAAAAAGCGAATTTAAAAAAGAAACCCACACCATACCATGATGTGTCTCTCAGCTAGGGATTCTTCAAGCTTCCAGAAAATCTTCCCCAAATACCTTGTCAAACCCAAATATCTTCTCAGGATGGCTGTGACACACTTTGACAAAATGGAGATTTTCAGGGTGTTTCCCTCACTGCCTTGAAATCCCTTCTGTACACAACATTCGAACTTCACTAACCTCTATTTATAACAAACTTATCCATGGCTCAGTGGTCCCAGTAAAGATCCTTGGATACATGCCCTCACTGGTTTCTCTAATTTCCTAACTGACAAACCGAATATCTTCCTCTAAATATATCTGTAGGGCTGTAAATCCAGTTTAGTCATGAAAAGCTGATCTACTCACAGAATATATGCATTTTCCAAGCAGATAAATCTTAGGGGGCTGATTGTGCTCTAGTCAATGGAGCTAAACCAGTTTGCCCCAGTTGGCCCCCTTTTTTTAATGAAGTGATGAAAATAGGTCACACAAATGGTAATTGCCTGATGATTTTCATTGCCTTGAGCTCGCTGGTTGTTCAGCGTGTTTTATGATCAAAGTGTGGTGTGGATGGGAATGGTCAGCTGTTTCTCAGGTACATTCCTCTTCCTGTTCTTGCGTTTTGCTGGTTTGTTACAGATGAGTCTTTGACTATTCACACCTCATTTCAGAGGCGGACGTAACTAGCAGTTTTTATTTGATGTGAAAAAGAGAAGTAATCATGGCGCTTGGAAGCAAAAGGCACTGTTTGTTTTACGATGCACACAGGGATTCCTGTTTTGCAGCTATGATGTGCATATTTCATAGTGTTGTAGACAGCTTCTGTCAATTAACATGAATTATGGCTCCAGAAGCATTCGTTTACCATAAACCTGCAGTACATTAACTCCTGAGTTTCAGCCCCTGCCAGTGGCAAATTCATTGCAATGCAAATAGGAATAATTTTGAAACTTGTGACTGGAAAGACATTTCTCTTGCGGGACTGCTGTTTCTGATGGCTGTGGGGGAGTTGTCTTGGTATAACCCTACTGGGGACATTGTGTATCACATTCAGGCTGCAAACTCCTCCTGCAGCGTGGGGCTTCTTGTTTCCATTCTGTCCCCAGATGCAGAGGGAAAACCCTTGCCCCTGGCATGGAGATAGTGGCACAGGATGATAAACCTGGCCTGTCCATTCATGTGGAGAACGCCTGGAGGATGAGGAGAGCCCTTCCTACGACAATCCAGGAGCCCCTCCAAGGATAACCCAAGAGCTCACCTAGGACAACCCCCTAGCTCACTGCTCTCCTTCCTCCCACCTCTGCCCCAGGCTCTGTGGTCTCACAGCCCCTCCTGAGCTCTGGGGCTTGCCTGTCCCCTCTCTGAGCTCTTCACTCCTAGCCCAGCAGCGAGCCGCCCCTTTTTTCAAAAGCTAGATTAGTCTTCTGCTGGTCAAGTGCACTGAATTGGCTCATGGAAGAGTCTGATAGGGAATAGAGCAAGGGTGTGTGGCCAGGAGATGGGAGATAGGATAGGGGGTTGATGTGATGCCCCAGGGTTTTAAAGGTCATGAGTAGTTAAATTGGCTTTGTCTTCTGGCATTGCAACCTGGGAACTCAGGTTTCTGGAGAACTCTGTAGACCTCTTGGTAAGGTTTGATACCTGTCATGGGGAAAAAGACTTACAGGTGTAAACAAGAGTTAATCTTAGAGAGCAAAGGGAGATGATTGTCTGCAGGGGCTGCATCCATGCAGATAACCATCCAAGTCTTGTCTTTTAATGGCAAGGAATGCAGGGTTTGCTTATTTTTATAGGCAGAAAGACTTCACAAAGATTTGTAGAGGGCTTTCTTTCCTTTTGGGTCTACATATGGGATGGTGGTCTGTAGCAGCATATCCTGTGTGTGCAGGTATTTAGGCAGTGGGCTCAGGCACCCCACTGTGGAGGAAAGATGGATTTCAGGTGGGGGTCTTGAAGTGGTGCTCGGCTGAGCTTCCATCTCCACTCTGCTGTAGGCTGTTTTGGAGTCTTTGGTCCTTTATTTAATCTAACCTGTCTTTCAATTTGCCATCTTTAAAATGAAGGCAAGAGAAAGCACCAAGCCAGGTGTATCTATGCGGTGTGCAGATCTTCTGCTGAGAGGACCCATAAGAGCACCTAAGCTGGCAGATAAGGCAAAGGTTGAAATGCTAATTGGAAATCTCTCCTGACCATGAAGGAAAGGTAACTTCTGCTGCTTGGACTTTTCAGGCTATTGACCCAGCCTCTTTGTGGCTCTAGCTCACTGGCTTTTCTCAAGGTAAGACAAATATTTCTGAAACACTGACATTCGTGTCTGCTCCCACGGTAGCGAGTTTTTCTAGGCAGCTGGGTAGGAGTCAGTCAGCCAGAGTAGCCATAGCAGCTGCTCTGTTCCACTATGGCAGTGCAAAGCAAACCAGAAAAACTGGCTAAGCTGCTAAGGGAAAGAGTTCCCATAGACTGGGGAATCCTTTGCCAGGGCAGAGTCAGAGCAGGACAATTCCCACTGCCAGCATGTGGACTGGATTGTAGCTGGAGGTAGTGCCAGTGGTGCCAGTATCCTGATGCATCATAAGTGATGCATCATAAGTGCTTAGACAGATGCAGTTCAGCTGATGACAGCAGCCTTCAGAGACCTCTGATGCTGGCCTATGGACTGGCAGAGTTGGCTTTGCATAGTCCGTGGCTCATTGAGTGAATCCTGAGTGGTTGTGAAGCTCAGTGGTTGGGTCTACAATGTGGCTTTAATGTGGCTGTGTTGACTGACCTACGCTGATCTCTGCCATGCCTGAAGAATAGTTTTTTTGCTGCAGTGTTGTGAGCTTTTATGTCTCTCTACATGTCCTCTAAGTGTTAAAGGGTGTGTGTGTGTGTATTTTTGACCTAACAGACACTTTTCACTTGTTTCTGTGTGTGTAAGGCATAAGGAGCAACTTGAAGAAATATCTTGCAGGCACAGAATGGTTTGTCAGCTCTTTCAGACCAAGAAACTATTTCTGAGTGTGTTGGATCTTCAGTTAGAGCATTTGCACCTCATCAACTACCTGCTTGCACAGATAGAGTGCCCAATACCACACAGAGAAGGGGTGTTTGAAAGTAAGAATGCTTTTTAAGGGAATAATACAGCGTTTGCAACCGAAACCTTCCTGACATCAGCTTTGAGGAAACACAGCCAGAGTGGAAGGAGCACGGTTTGATGGAAACCAGGGTGCCCTCAGGTCTGGAGAACTGCAGAGAGGGGAGAGCTGTGCTTGTGAGCACAGCTGAGGCAAGAGCACGGACGCAGACTGATTTGGTGTCCAAGAAGCCTTTTGTAGTGGGTATGCCTTGCTAGTTAGCTGGAAACCAACTTCTAAGAACTCCCCAGACAGGCTAGAGCTCCCAGCAATGCCCAATTCCATATTTCAAACTTTGCTGGGAGCGTGCAGAGCTCCTGTTGATGCCAATGGCTTGTTCCTGTAAGCAGCTGTGGGCTTGTTCCTGTAAGCTGCCGTTGCGTAGGACTGCCCCTGCTTTGAGAAGCCCCACTGGGGTAGGTGTTGAACCATGCCATGTATAACCTCAGAAAGATTTTAATTTATTTAGTGACCACTGAAACTGGTTCCTTTGCTATGACTTGTCTGTTGTGGGAGACTGCCTCGTGTTGGAAAGTATATTATCTGACATGCCTTGACTAGCATCATGGTAAATGCTGCTTTGCCCAGCTGTCCTTGCTGCTGCCAAAGGCAAAGTAATATTGAATATTGTGGTGGTGTTGATCTAATCATGCTAACGAATATATTTTCTAAGATGAACTTTTCCACCGTAGACATAATCTGTAGTTCTAGACAAGTAAATAGTATATAACTGATTCATCTCTAGTTGGTGTCTGTGTTCATTATAGTTTTAATTGCCAGCTACTTTTACAGAGAATTTTTTTAGAGAGGAGAGCCTTCACTCATCTATCTCAACAGCACTGTTTGTGGAAAAAGTAGAGGAATTCAGAGAAAAACTTGCTGCTCCCTCAATTCTCTTCCACCATCAGGGCAGGTGGGATGCAGGCATTAAGAAGGTGGTGAAGGCCATTGTAGGCATAAAGTAAGGAGATAAGAAGTGTATCTTTGCCCTCTCATTCTTTGCTTTTGCTGGCTTAACCTTGTGTAATGCATACACTTCTAAGGGACTTCCTAAATCTAGCTCAAATCAAGAATGCGGGTTTTCTGGTTGTTTCACCAAACCCTTTCCCTAACCAAGGCCAACATGGGTGCAAGGGCCCCTACATGCACCTGCAGCCTGTACCTGAATGGCAGTTATCAGCTGATCATCCCTGTTGATGGGTGAAATTACAGTATTACGACTCTGGTACCAGGGAAGCCAGAACAAGCCGTGCATAACCAGCCATTTAATCTTACAGAGGAATTAAGCTATTTATGGACATTATTAAACATGGCAGAGATGGATGTGGAACTGGATTAAAACAACTCAGTAACAGTTGTTCAGTCTTAACTTTTTCCTGCAAGCCAAAATCAGCACATTGCTTCCTATGGGAACGACTTCTGAGATTCACAGGGAAAAGCGTGGCTGATAAGATGCTCTGAGGGTGATTTAATAGGGCTTTGCTGCATGTAGAGCTTTTCTGGGGCAGTCCTTGTGATCTCAAAAGACTTTTCATGAGATGGTTCACAATTTGAGGGAAAACTGCTCAGCTCCTGGCAGCCACCTGGAGCGTTTTAGCAGCTGAAGATGATGAAACAGTGAGCAAGGGAGTCCGGAGAGATGTGAGGTACCAACATCACTTACGCATGGATGTACTAATTGGTGGGAGACTAGAGGCAAACTTAAATAAAAATGCACTGCACAATTATGAGAGATAAAATCAACTCAGATTCACTGAAACTGCAGGAGTGAAGGAAAGAAGCGCATCGCTGCAGTTTGAAAAGATTTTACAGAAACTTTGTCTACCAAACCTCCCTGACACTGAGCATCCAACCAGAGGCAAGTCTTGAGTAACCAGATGACTTGAAATTCCTACAAATGACCCGTTTTGCTTAACACTTGGACCAGTTGGATAATACTGCAAAGGACTCAGTAAAGGGGTTTGCAGAGATGTAGCTAGAAAGGTCTGGATGTAAGAGCTGGGCTTTTTGGGTGCTGGAAGGTCTGTGCTCTTTGGTGCTGTCTACAACCTGGTTTTCCACCTCAGCCCCTGCCAGAGCATCCATTTGGAGGACAAGGGTTGAGTGCCATGCATTTCTGCACTGCCCAGTGCCATGAGATCTCAGTCTTGTGATACTTATATAAAATAGTGAGACTAAACCCAAGAAGCCCAGGAAAGGCTTTCTGCCCATGTCTGCTCAAGACAGAGGCTGTTGTTTGCATCCCGGTGAGAAAAACACCCAGAAACTGCAAACTCAAAATGAAGCTCCAAAGAAGAGTGCTGGGTCAAGTGAAAGAAAAAGTTCTAGCAACAAATCCAGCATAACTAGCCATAAAATATTACAGTATTACTCACTTGCTTTCATATGGCTGAAGATCAAGTGTGAAGCCCAAGCGTGACTGAAATACGAGCTGTCACAGAGGTTTTAGCGGCCAGTTACCACCACACATCAAAAAGGCTGTTCTACTCCAGGCATCATCTGCATTAGAGTGAAGGAGGGGAAGTGCAGTCAGAATGGAACCGTTAACTTAACTTATAGCAAAACTTATAGATATTTTCATGTCTGAAAATTGTCTTCAAAAAAAATTAAAGAATTTTACGCTGTCTTAAATCTGAGTGAAAAGCAGAGTTGGTAACTGTTATATTTGCTTCCTTTCTTTGAAGCCTCAGATGCTGGGGTTGTGATATTAAATGGTGTTTAGATTTTATAGTTGTGAAGAAAAGCTGTAAAGAGTCCTTGTAAAGTACCCTCCAAATTCATCAATGAGAAGTCAAATGACAACAGCTCCAACTGGTGATTTAGACTGAAAAGTAATAAGAATTAAAAGTCCTGTTTCTTTGGGCTGGAATTGCGTTTCTGGGAGTCTATTAATATAGAAAACTGCTATAAACCCCATACCCCGCATTTGGCTGGCACAGCACAGTGCCTTCTTCCATGCCCACCAGACCAGGACTCTTGCTTTTCCATGCAAATTCAGTCTTTGGTGCCAGGTATGGATTACCACCAGGGAGCTAAGGAGAGAGAGTTGTTCTAGCTGGCCAGAAACCAGCCCCAAACTCACAGCCCATTTCGCAGAAGCCAAGGTGGAAGCACAGGTAGAAATCTGTTTCGTGGTGTCTCACTGAGCATGGATTCACATGGAGGGAGTGCGATTCCCAGGGTGCTGTATTGCCACCCTGTCCCTTGGTCCAGTAGTGACCTGGGTAAATTACCATAAACACTTTTTGAAGTATATTATGGAGAGGGAATGGCAGGTATTTAACTTTAACTGGCTCAGTTTAGCTCCTTTCCTTTTGCAAATAGGTTCCCTAAAGTACAGCAGTGGTAGTTTTCTCCTCTTCATCCTGCAGTGAGAATAATTTATGAGGAACGCACTTTTCCTCCTGTTAAATACTTTTTCTTAGCGTGTCAAGTGTGTACATTGCTGCTGGCAAAAAGCAACCAGACCTGTAAGAAAGAGAAATTTCTGAAGAATGCGTGTGGTGTTTGGGTGGAGCACAAACGAGCAGATGTTCCCACAGAACAACAGGGTTTTATGGTGAATGAGCAGAGGTAAAGCCCTGGCTCCAGGGCAGCTGGATGCATCAGACGTACGCCAGCGTCAGAGTCCCAGATGCAGCAGGAGACTGCAGGGAAAATAACTGCTGGGATGTGCCCGAACCCTTGAAATGCTGAGTATGGGGGTTTCCCACCACCAGAGCTCATTGGGATGGTTGTACATGAGATTACCAGGATAATCTGTGTCCAGTTTGAGGCCTCCCTCAGATGCAGTGTTTGGCTTTTTGAAGCAAACATTAAATAATGTGAGGTTTAATGTCAGGCAGAAAAATGCCTGTAAAAAGAAAAGGCAAGAAGTTTCAAACCTGAGCATTTGAAGGTGAGCCAGCTAAATCCACATTAGCTGGCAATAGTGAAATACCATTTTTTGGCTTGTAAATCTTATATTTTTTAAGGGAGTCGTCAAAAAATATGAAATACCTCTGCCATCGAACCCAAGCAAGGTGAAGGACCCCAGAAGTTAATGGTCTACTGCATGCCAGTGGTCTTCATGCTCCAGCTTCTAGGGCTACTTCTGCAATGTGTTACGTGTATGACCGGATAGTTAATGAAGCTGTTGCTTTAATTTGCACTGTATTGGGAGCCTGAGCTCTCAGAGCTTCTGAAAACATGTGTCTTAGCTTCAGTGTCTGTAAACTGCAGTAATTAGCTGTAGAAACTCAGCTCTCAAGTTTGGCACCATAGGCACCATCCTAAAAGATTATGCAGAGATCTGAAAAGCCCTTCTCATGCCCCTCACTGGATCCTGTCTGCCTCTGTGTGCCTGGGACACATGATACAAACTCACATCATTCCTTGAACTTGCATTGCTCTTTCTCTACTAAATTTGCAGAATTCTTTCTTGCTTCAGCACCTTGTGACTTTAAGATGTGAAAACAGAGGTATTGATGATCAATAATTTATTTCACTGCTGAAATTCCCCCTCTCGGCACATTAGGTGTCCCACTCGAAATATGCTTGATCAGTGCCTGAACTTCAAGGAACCTAAGATGAATGGGGTGGGTTAACGCTCTTTGAGGGGTAGTGAGAGCCTGGTGATATCTGGTTTCCCCTGTCTTGGTTGTATCTTGCTCATGCGTGCATTTTGCACAGAAATCTGACAAATGTATAGCCAGACTAAACTGAGATGTTTCTCCTTATCTGCTATTTAATGAGAACCATTGGCTCCTTTGAGGCTGGAATTAAGTGTTAGGTTTCAGTCACTGTAATTAGCGGTTGTTTGAAATGATAGTTAAATCTATTTTCTGTGCCAAACTAATCACTCAGATATTGAGGAAAGAAAAATAAACAAAGGTCAGATCAGCATTAGATGTGATCATTTGGAATTATATGCAAAGTAAGCCTGAAAGTTTGAAAAGCACAGGGATGTGGAAGTGCTGTTTCTTTGTAGCCACAGATTCTGATTTCTCAAAGGGAGAAAAAAGCTCTCATCATGAGCCATGGGACTGTGCTTGTCCTGGCTGTCTTGCATAGCTGAATTCTGAGAGATGATGTGGACTTTGTAAGGGACTATCTGCAGCAGCATTTTCAGGTGCTTCTGCGCTTGCAAGAAGGGGCAGTTGGTTTGTTATGTGTCAGCATCCTAGGATGCTGAGGAGCATCCTAGACCAAGAGCCAGAAAACAGCTAATAACTGAGTGCATAATGAAAAACTAGGTACCGCAGTGCAGGGCACAGCTTCCCTAGGAGATGCTGAATAGGAAAGGCTGGTCCTGTGATGTGCTGTGTGTGGGGCTGGACAGGCAGTGAGGGACACTCCACTTCCCAGTGCCCCTGCGGAGCAGGCAGGAGCTAAAATCAGGGGTGACAGTTTTAGACTCTTATTTGGATGATGGCATCCAGACTACAACACTTTGCAGTCAGCCAAGTGACAGTCTTATTTTAGGTGTAATTCTCTGCTGCTGAGAGTGTGATGTGACTCTGTACCAGGACACAGCTCACGCAGGCCTGGAGATCAAGGATGAAGAGTGGGGCCAGAAGGATGGTGAGGTCTCAAATTAAAGGGTTGCTTTTTTTTTTTTTTTTCTCCTTGCAGGATAATTACAGGTTGACTTGTCACTGACCAGCCCCAACTAGGGCATGTTCCTAGCAATCCTGCCTATTGCATGGATTCATGGCAATGTGCAAACCAACCTTTGCTGACACTTAAATACTGGGAGGCAACTTTACAGTTGAGCGTTCAACCCTAACGCTGCATTTCTTGAGTGCTTCATTTCTCAGCTTTAATGTTGCATAAACAATTGTTTTTCTGCCCTGCTCTACACGCTCACACATGCACAGAGGCCTTGCTTCTCCAGTCCCTCCCACACAAGCAAGCCTCTCTTGGCTTTGCTGAAGTTTTTGCTTAATGACTAAAATGACGGCCTTTTACATGGTTTCTTAAGATTGACTTTAATGATGAGTGTCTCCCATTTGGAGAGCTGCCCACTCTCCTTGGGCTCATACTGCTCTTACATTCTTCCCTGTTCATGAAATCTATGCGATACACCGATCTGGGCAAGGCAAGTATGAGTTAGTACCACCTACATGAGGATTGTGGCACATTCAGAAAAATTAACTAGCTTTTGGTCAGCCAACCAAAATTATTTTGGATTCTGTAACCTCAGAACCACCCCTTTTGCCAACATTTTCTTACCCTTTCTCTACCTTGTAAAAATTTCTTAAATTCTATATTTAAGTACAAGGCTGATGGAAAAGTCATGAGTATTTCTGTGCCAACATAGCGTTGTAATGTAATGAATACAACATTTACCTTTCTGTTTTTTGAATATCCAATAACAGCTTTGCTTTTGCAAACCTAATTCCTGAAGATGTCATTAAAATTACTCTCAAAGAGTGAAAGCTGATAGTGGGGCTTTGCATGAAATGGACTTGGTATCCAAAGGCTTCCACTGGCTCAGGTTTCTTAACTCCTGTTTATTTTTCTAGAAGAAAAACAAATGCAATCATGACAAATAAATGATAATTTGGGATAAAAATAAAATGTGGTGCAAGTATGCACATATCTCCTATGCTCTGAGACCCTTTAGATGAAAAAATCTCATCATGAGCTAATTAGAGTGGGAAAAGGTGCAGATGGAAGAGGTGTATCCAAAATGTTTCAGCCCATCTAAGACATCCTCCAGTTTAAGGCAGAATTATGATCTTAGTAGTAAAAGTCAGTAAAACTAGTAGGGAATATTAAAAGCATTCATTTTCCCAGCATATTTACCTAACAACAAAACTCTTTGTATGCTGAAATTTTAACTAGCAAGCATGTAGGTATAACTATATATCAGTAATTATGTATTTATTAACTATCAGAAAAAAACACTCTGGTAAAGAAAAGGGGAGTGATGCCCAGCCTGGGACCCTCACCGATGTCTGGATCTTGGTCTTTGTTTAGCATTAGCCTCACGATGACTGTTGAATTTATCTTCATATTTTATCTAGTAGCCACTGTGCTGCTCAGAAGCCAAGTATGATGGTTCCAGACCTTGGTGGTTGCCTTGCCAGATGAAAGCCCCTGCTCATCACGGGTATATTGTACAGCCTCTCCTCTCTCCTGGGCTATTTGGAAGGTGATAATAGTTGCAAAGGCACTACCTAATTTTCAGGCATTTCTGTAATTTCTCCTGTCAGGCTGTGAATATTTCCTTGGATTGTTTGTGAAGGGCTGCTTGGCAGATGATTTTTATTAGCTAGGTGTTTATACACCCCAGGCTGAGGTGATGAAGGTTATTCTGAGTGGAATGGCTTTTTTTCAAGAGGGAGACTCTGCAGGGTCTCATTAAGATGGTCCAGTTCTGGATTTTCCTTGTATTCTCTGAGAGTTTGACCATAAATGCCTTTGGGAGGTATTTGCAGAAGTTTTTCATATGCAAGCAATAAACCTCCAACAGAAGCATTAGGCAGGAATGTATGTACTGATGAGGGCGTTTCCGCAAATGCATTTTACAATGCCCAGATCAATCAGCCCTAAAGTTTACCTCCTCCATCTCTTGAGTAGGTTAGATTTGGCTGCATGGTTTCTATCCAAGGAAGAATAACCACCAGAAATCTGAACTACTTGTATAATGAGAGCTCTGAAATGACATTCAGACAGCCACAACTTTGAACTTCTCACGTGCAGACTGTGAATGAGTGTCCCTTTCTGACAGCAGCACATTCCCAGCATGTGAACTCATAAGTACCTGGAAAGTTATTGCATCTTTCTTGGGAAACCATCTGGCAGCTTGGTCTTTTCCTTCCCCATGTGTAGATGACTCAGCTTTCACCATCCATGTGCCTGTCCCTGCTTTTCTCCTTTGGTTTCCATACTGCCCTCACCAGCCAAACGTCTCAGTGCCTTTCTGCTGACGTGTTCAGCAGTGCCTATTCAGCAGTTTCCTAAGGGCTCAAGGTCCATGGTCACATAGTTGACGTTCTACTGTAGTTCCCATGGCTGGACAAGGCAATGTGCGGTGGAGTACAGATTGTTGTCTGCTGAAACTCCTCACTGACTTCAAATGAGAGAAGACATCCCTAGGAGACTGTATTAGGCAAAAACTTACGACTGGCAGACAACTAGAAGTCCTCTGAAGCCACTGGCCAAATTGAATCAATTAGACACATTCAAGAGCTGATCCTGTCCAGCTGCTCATCTCTCATGGTGGTGCACAGTGAAGGTGCGGCAGGCATCATCCATGTAATGTCAGCACCTGAATGCATGTTCTTCCCATGCGGAAGATGTGTATGTATCACTCCAGGACAGGAAGATGATTGTTTTGGGACCCTGTGATGGAGGTGTGCAATGAGCCCCTATCAGTGCTTATTGAGTTTGTCCCTCCAGAATGGCCTCAAGCACCATCACCCGTGAGTCTGCTGTCTTCTTCAGGACAGAAACGGCTGAGGGAGCTAAACGCTGCAGGGATGTACAAGAGGACGAAAACAGATATCTCTCTCCTGCAATAATAAGAGATTACCTGTCAGTACTACTAAAGCAAGCTTAATCCCAGGGTCTGCTTGAAAACAACTTCTACAAAGACTAGCTGATTTTTACTTTGTGAGAAAACTGTGTTTGTCTGCCTCCTCCATATTACTGGTGTGGAAGTGGAAAAATCGACATGAACTGTCTGGAACCAATGAATAGGTTTTCTGCCTTGCTGAGCATTCTAGGTAAGTGTCTGATGGAAGGTCAGCACAAAGATTCATTTCCTGATTAATTTGTCAGGTATGTTGGGAAAAAAGGATACCTGTGGTGCTACCCAGGAAAAGTATGGTTCCTGGGAAAGTGGCAAGGTGCTGGCTGGATCCTGGTTGTCCAGGCAGCCACTTTGGGGGTGTCTGAGTGTGTCAGGAGTGCATGATAGCACTTCTCCACAGAGCTTCGTGCTACGTCTGTGCAGGCTGCAATCACTTTGCGTTTGCAAAGTTACTCTCCAAAGCAGTTAGTTCCTTGAGGCAGCTTCAGTGAAGGCTTGCAGGAATTTGTTTCGTTTTTTTCCCCAGTTCTACCAGTCTGGTTGAGTCTTCAGGGCATGTGCTATGTTTTATAATGCCTTTCTCAGCCTTGATTTTCTGCCATCCATACTTCAGGTTCTGCTCCTCTCCTATTAAGAGGTCTTGTCAGTATGAGTCAAAAAGTAACATGTTTCACCACCCCTGCTTGTAACCTGCTCTTTAATACAGTCTCTAACATCTGGAAGTCTCTGATGACTCTAACATCCATGTTGACTTTGTCTCAGAGTGGACTGAACCCAAATGCAGTGCCTACCTGAGATGTAAAGCACCCACCTTTGATGTAAGGCAGTGGTACCACCTTCCACCCCTCTCGCAGTCTTGCATGCCCCGAGAGCATGCAGAGGATGGTGAGGCAGCACCAGAGGTGAGTGTGCATGGCATTTAGCTAAATGCCAGTAGCAACGGCTAGGCAGGGTGTGTCACCACTAGAGAGGCTGTGTGTTGATTAGCCATGGTGTTATCTTGGTTTGCACAGTGTTAGTTTTAGTTTGTGCTGCCTGATTTTCTGGGTGAATGCGTAGGGAGTGCACCCCAGTGCCATGGGGGTACCTAATGCTCTACTAGTAGCAAACTTCCCCTTGCTTTCACTGCTCAAGTATGGTGCCCAATGCCTCTTTGAACATGGCACTTGGTTGGAAGATACACTTGACTCTGTCCCTTCTCCCTGCTCTCCTCTCCCACCTAGGGTCCTTCCTCCTTGATGGAAATGCCATTTTTGTCTGCACTGGTAAGGAACCTGGAGCAAGCCATGGTTGGCGGGTGATGCATGCAGAATTTGGCCCTTAGCAATATCATTCCTGGGCCAATCTCCCTTTCATGTTTGGTAAGATACCTTTCTTCTGCTTGGATACTTTCCCATCCTCTGTTCCTGAATGTTCTCTGTTCCTGAATGTTGCCAGACCCCCCCCCAAAAAGGCCTGGGACATGTGCAATGGTTATGGACTGGTCCTTGGTGGGCACTAGCCAGGAGAGCTGATCACATAGTGGTGTGTGTGGGCCCAAATGTCCCTGTAGGGCTCAGAGCCAATTGTGTAACCGTATACTTTAGTCTAGAAAAAAGGCAGCTGAGGGGATACCTTATCCATGCTTATAAATACTTAAAGGGCGGGTGTCAGCAGGATGGGGCCAGGCTCTTTTCAGTGGTGCCCAGTGACAGGACAAGAGGTGATGGGCACAAACCTGAGCACAGGAAGTTCCACCTAAACATGAGGAGGAACTTCTTTCCCTTGAGGGTGGCAGAGCACTGGAACAGGCTGCCCAGGGAGGGGGTGGAGTCTCCGTCTCTGGAGACATTCAAAACCCGCCTGGATGCGTTCCTGTGCAACCTGCTCTAAGGTGGCCCTGCTCTGGCAGGGGGGGTGGACTAGATGATCTCCAGAGGTCCCTTCCAACCCTATGATTCTATGCTAGGACACTGATGTATTTCCTGGTTTTAGATAATAATCTTGTTTGGGCAGGGCACAGTGCTGCTTCTGATTGACATATTGCCTGCACCTGAGATGCTGCTTGTGAAAAACAACATGATGGTGATGAAACAGAGAAACTAAAACAAAGCTAATGTGGCTGAGAAAGTGGAGGAAGAAGAGGTTACAAGCAGGAGTGACAAATCCTTTCCCTGTCTCTTGATGAGCCCATGGTTCTGGTCCAGGCATTTCAGCTCCTGGCATCTTCTCTGGCCTTTCCCTCCTGTCCTCCCGTTGGTGTTAGCTCTGTGGTGTTGAGCAGATCCATCATTCACCTTTTATATTCTTTTTTTCATGTCAACACCACTCATGTCTCCCTGTTTCCTTCCTGCAGGTCATATAGCCTCTGTGAGGGATGAACTTGCTCAGAGGAGTCCACCAGCAGGAGACACCTCCTTCAAGAGTTTTACATGGCACCGGCCACCAGGAAACCTTGCTGGTTTAGTTCTAGTTGCCATCTCTTACTGACACCTGCAGGGCTTCAGATTCTTCTTCCTTTTTCCAAAGCCTCCCTCTCTCACCATGGAGCCATGACCAATGGGAATAAATCACAATTTTAGTAATTTGTTTGAATGTTGCTATGAAACAGGTCACAGTGGCCAGTGCGAGGCCTTATTTGTGTAGTCACCCGCAGAGGAAAAAAGACCTTTGTTCTGCTTTGAAAAATACCTCTTTGATGTGGAAAGGGCATATGGTTTGGGTGGAAGGCTGTGGACACCGAAGGGGAGGATGAGCTGCGGTGGGACATTCGCTCAGTGATGCAGCCCAGCTTCGCAAATGTTCTTTAAGATGGTTTTGCACATTGCTCAATGCCCATCACACGCTGCAGCCAAATATTCATCCTCAGCTAAGAACTGGCTGCACTGTAGGGCAATTTAAGTAAAATATTACCCCCCCCTCCCTAACCCACAAGCAAACACTGCTGCGAGTGAAGGCCAGCAAGGGAAGAATGACATCATGAAACCCAAGAGGGAAAGCAAACATCACGCCAGCTCCATGTGCAGGTCAGAGACTTGCCTCTTTGAGACTTTGACTTCTGTGCTCTCTGTGTGCTCGGGGGACTTTTTTGGACAGCCACAAAGCATGGGTGTGCTACACACTACAGCTCACAGCGGGATGATCTGACCCTCGTCTGCTTTTCAACTCCTGGTTGCAAATGGTGCACAACATCCTCACCACCCTGCCATGATGAAGCCATTTCCATGTGAGCCAGCAAAAAGCCATTTAGCTGTACTCTGACTGCAGCCCTGGAATGCCAGGGATTGTCCTCTGGCCCACATGGCTCCTGCTGGGGCAGGGCTTAGGGCTGACCATCAAATCGTGTCCTTAAAACACGGAAAGAATTCATTCAGAGGAGCAAGACACCTCCTCCCAGAATGCAGGCACCTTACTAGTGCTCAAAGAATGTTTAGTGGTGGTGTTGTGTGGGGGGTTTTTTTGTTACAACGGCAAGAGAATGATGTGAAAACCATGCAATTTATATATATTTTTTTAAAATTCTACTAGCTTGTAACAGTGGTGGTGCCAGTCCCCGTGCCGCAGATAAAACCTGCTCAGATGCATGCACTCCTGTGGCCAGCTACTTAAAACTACAAATGCCTGCTACTGTAAGCAGGCTATATGTAGGTATGTAGGCAGGCTATATATAGGTAGATAACCTCGCATGCAAAAATCAAGGTGTCTGGTATGCTGTTCAACAGGATCACTTGTAGGAATCCATCCAGAAACATTGGCCAAATGGTTCCTAAGATGCGACATACCACCTGCATTGCCGGCTACCCGCAAAGCAAGGCTTTACTGAGCTCCCTTGGTCAACCTCCCCAAAAGCCAAAGCCAAACTTGGGCTCCCCTTGCTCCTTGGGAGCCGGGCAGGATGAGGTCCTTCATGCCCATCCCACCAGGCTCTGGGTGCCTGCTCTGATGCACCCACCTTCCCGTTTTCTAGCAGTGGGCTCCTCTTGTGGACCTTGCACCTCCACCAGCATCTGCAGGGCTGAATGGAGAGTTGGGCGGGGCGAAACCTGATGAGGTTCAACAAGGGCAAGTGTAGAGTTTTGCATTTGGGGAAGAAAAACACAATGTACCAGTACAGGTTGGGGGCTGACCTGCTGGAGAGCAGTGTAGGTGAAAGGGACCTGGGGGTCCTGGTAGACAGGAGGATGACCATGAGCCAGCAATGTGCCCTTGTGGCTAAGAAGGCCAATGGCATCCTGGGCTGCATTAGAAAGGGTGTGGTGAGTCGGTCAAGAGAGGTTCTCCTCCCCCTCTATTCTGCATTGGTGAGGCCACATCTGGAGTATTGTGTCCAGTTCTGGGCCCCTCAGTTCAAGAAGGACAGGGAACTGCTTGAGAGAGTCCAGCGCAGAGCCACAAAGATGATTAAGGGAGTGGAACATCTCCCTTATGAGGAAAGGCTGAGGGAGCTGGGTCTCTTTAGTCTGGAGAAAAGGAGACTGAGGGGTGACCTCATCAATGTCTTCAAATACGTAAAGGGGGAGTGTCAGGAAGATGGAGAGAAGTTGTTTTCAGTGATGACCAGTGATAGGACAAGGAGTAATGGATGTAAATTGGAGCATAGGAGATTCAAGAGGGATATCAGGAAGAATTTTTTTACTGTGAGAGTGACAGAGCACTGGAACAGGCTGCCCAGAGAGGTTGTGGAGTCTCCTTCACTGGAGACATTCAAAACCCGCCTGGACGCGTTCCTGGGTGATGTGCTCTAGGTGACCCTGCTCTGGCAGGGGGGTTGGACTAGATGATCTTTCGAGGTCCCTTCCAACCCTATGATTCTATGAATGCAACAACGGGAGCACCACCACGATTCTGCTGGGAGAAATCCATTAACAGAGGTTTATGAGCAATTCCTGCCCTTGTGCTACTGCTATATGAAAGTGTGGGTTAAAAAACCCTCTATAGCTGTATGCCCACACAATGGCTTGTGTGGCTATAAATACACCCACTATCAAATAAATACTACTGCCCTTAAACCAAAATTGTTATAAATTTATTATGAATATAAAACCTGTGCTGGCCAGGACTCCCAAAGCAGCACTGTAACAAACCAACGCTCCTGGCACTACAAATTCCAGATCCTAGAAGACTTGGTTTTGCAAAGGACCCTCACAACTGGGAATAAACCCAAAAATTTAACAACTTGTTTATTTTTTTGGGTAAAAGTAAGTTTGCCATGTTAACAAAAGCAGAATAGTTTTATTTAGTGTTCATCTCACACCTTCAACAGCTGCAGCTGTCAGGCACAGAAATACAGTATTAAAATAAACTGAACAGAGTTGCTCCTTGAAAAAATCACGCTATGCAAACCTGTGGATTGTAACATCAACAGTATAAAATGTAACAAAATTGGAATTTTTAATTTTTTTAAGCTTTTAAAGATAATAGTCCAGGCTATAAAACTATATAAGCATCGAATAAGAAATGTTAAAAGTCAACAAGTCTACAACAGATACATCTTGTAAAAACTCAATAAATTATATATATATTTATAATATCTAGTAACATTTGAAATCATGCACAGTTTTGTACATTTTCTTTTTTCAGTACAAGAAAACTCAACGCTTCGAGTACTTGGAATGTACACAATTAGCAGACATTTGTAAGAAAATACCAAAAATTCTTTTTTATTCCAACAAAACAAAACAAAAAATCTATAGTAATCTACCTTCTCAAACTTCCATTGAAGTAACCTCAAACTATAAATTATTTATTTTAGGATAAGGATTTTGTGGCTCTAAGAAGAAAAAAAAATATCTTAAAATGAGATGCTGTCATCCTGTTATTCTGAACCGCTGATATGTAATATGCACCAGAGGAAAATGGAAACAAAGAATTCAGGATGCAATTTGCTTTGCCTCTTCGTGGTAGCAGATAAAGTCTTCCGGACAAAAATAACCCCAACCAAGCAAAACCCATAAAAAACCCCCCAGACCAAATCTCCCCCCTCGTCAGCTTGATCCACGCTAAAATTTCCTAGTTCACTCGTGTGCTTTTAAACAGCTATCTCACATCGAGGAACAAAATAGCACAGCATTGGAAACACAGAAAACCAGGCATCACTGGCCTTTTCCAATGTGTCAGATGAAAAGAAATAGGCAGTCGTTGCACCACTCCTGCAAACAGTATCATGCTGCTTGCTATTTTGCTCGCATGGCATTTCTGAAGCCCAAAATACAACGGTACTGGCAAAGGGGAAAAAAAAAAATTACCCCACATCATCCAAAGTCAACATTTCGCTTTGCTGCATACTTGTTATTAAATCGACCACAAAGAATACCTTCATTTGAAAATAGAAAAATAAACACCCACGCCCCCTTAATGCACAGTGGTTAAACTGATGGAAGAATTCTTGGCCCTGTTTTTCTGAAATATGTAAAAATCATCTCTCTGCGGCTATTTGTTTGGTTTTAACCACTGGTGATGTATTGAAAAATAAACTTACCTTTACTCACTGCAATCCAGGATAAACTAATATTTTTTAAAGGAATACATATATATATATTTATAACATTAAATGCAATTTGTTAAAGGACTGTACACCTATACATTCTTTCAATATTTCCCATAAACACAAAAGAAAAACTTGATTAATATATTTTTTCTCGATTTTTAATAAGTTAAAAAAAACAAACCCACCCTTAAACTCGGTGAAATTTAAAGTTTACAGTAACACTATGCTATTTAAACCGATGAACAGATATGTTAATGTCTATAAATAACTTTACAAATATACATGTTAAGGTACAATTTTTAAAACAAAACTGTGAAGATATAAAACAAACAAACAAACAAAAAAATCTTTTCTTTCACCCAGATCAGTATATCCTAGATTGCAATGCTCGTATTTTGAGACTCTCTCTCAGTACTGCTTTATGTTGCATTA
>VXBO01002205.1:1619324-1674592 GCA_013400135.1 Rhinoptilus africanus | reverse complement strand
GATGGAGGAGCTGCTCCCCTCCCACTCACCCTTGGCAAGCAAAATTATACAAACCCCGAAAAGCGAGATTTATTTCCCTCCCACCCCCCCAAGACGGCCATTCCCAAAGGTTGGGATGTGGCTTGAGATGCCGTGTGGGCAGCCAGGAGCCAGGTCCCCCGCCGCTCTCGGATGGGTGATGCTCTCCTCCCTGGGGACCCCTATGGCTGCCGCCAGATCTCTGCCGGTCCCCGGGGTCTGCTCCTGCCTCGGCATGGACCCACTGCTCCTAGCCCAGTGCAAGGGCCAGCGGCCACCAAGCCTGGCCAAAGCGCCGCCATTTCAGATGACGTGACTGTCTCTTTTTATCCGTTTTTTTTTGTTTTTCCTTTCTCCATGATGATTTGCATTTTACTCAATTTTTTTTTCCTTCTTCCAAAAAGGATTCCTTCTATGTAGCTGGGTAGTAAGATTATGAAGCTATAAAAACGACGACAACAAAAATATAGATATTTTTATAAATATATGAATCCCTGCAGGCAACGTGGCTTTTCAGCTCCACCAAAAAGGTTCATGTACAGATTGCATAAGCAAAGAATTTCTACATTCTTTACACTTTTTTTTGTCTGCGTTTTTTTTTTTTAAAAAAAAGGAAGATTTTTTTTTTTCTCTTCTTTGTATTGCAGGCACAGAATGGCTACTCTGGCACTCAAAACGCAAGCGCGGAGGCTGGGAGGTCAGCGCTTCCCCCAGGTTCAACATTCTGCTTAGTAAAAAAGAAACCCAAAAAAATGAAAAATAAACAACAAAAAAAATATCGTATATGATAGATCATCTTGGCAAGAGATTAGTTCCTTCAGGCCAAACAGTGCTTCTTGACTTTTTATACAGCAAACGGGAAAAAAAAAAACAAAAAAACCCCCAAACAAAAAAGTTAACTTTTTTTTTTACCCTGAACAGCTCGACAAGACACATATCTCTGGGCACCACCATGCAGTTCCACTGGAAGATCCTTCACTACGGTTTCGTCCTTGGCGCCCCACCCTCGCGCCTCCGTGGGCATGCTGCTCGCCTGTCCATCCATCCGTCTGTCCATCCACCCGGGGTGTCCTCATGTCCGGATGACGCCATTGCAGGGGGGGTGCTTAGGCAGGCAGGGCTCGTCGGGCAGCAGGTCATGTGCAAAGACGGAGTCGTCCCCCGAGGAGCAGGTGCTGTGGGTGTCCTGGCCGGCTGGCGAGTACTGCTCGAAGGGCACTGAGAGGTCCAGGTACTCCTGCCAGGGCAAGAGACCCGTCAACGCTGGGTGCCCCCCACCAGGGACCGAGTGACCCCTCCCCGCGCCCACCCCACCACACTCACATCGGTGGACGTCACGGTAAGGACCCTGTCCAGGTCTTCCACCAGCTGCTTGAAGGTGGGCCGCTGCGAGGGGACGGCGTGCCAGCACTCCCGCATGATCATGTACCTGCAGGAGAGGGGAGAGGGGACGGTCAGCCATGGTGGGGCTCAGCAGCGCCCATCCGCCTGCCCACCCGCACCCAAACCGCCTGAGAAAACAGCTATGGCCAAGGCAACTTCAGCCATGGTGGTCTTGGTGCGTGGCCACCAGCTGGGGGAGGAGAAGGGCTTTGTGGAGCCACGCTCCTCGTTACTGATCACCTCACACATGTCCACGCTCTTGAAGTAGGAGGAGGAACCATCCTGAAAATGACAGAGCTTCACCCCCAACAGTCACCCGCCAAACAAGGGCAGGCGCGTTATGTAGCCCAGAAGTCACGGGCTGAGCCAAAACACCTCAGGGTGGGTGAACCGACTTGCTGCCAGCCCCACAATCACACGGCGGAATGTCCCGCACCAGCCTGAACCACGGCCTGAAGTGGCATTTGGCCACAGAGGGCAGGGGGAGTGGGGAGAGAAGGTCACCCCCCACTATGCACTCACAGGTCATGGGTGCAGTTTGCGGGTTTGTCCATCCGATGGCCTTCCTTCAAGAGTTTGAAGAGCTCCTCAACAGGAATTCCCGGGTACGGAGAACCTCCCAAAGTGAAGATCTCCCATAGTAGCACTCCAAAAGACCAGCTGGAAACCAAAGAAAGATCTTTAAAATTCAATGAGGGTTTTTTTTTTCCAAGCCCCCCCTCATATCCCCTCCCCCCCGTGCGGCTTTATTTCTGTGCAGCCATGCATAGCTAACAAAGTCATCAATAGCATGACTAATTGCCTAGGCCATTTTTACTAGTTACTTGGAGATCTCTGCTGATCCAACTCAATAGCAAAGAAATCCCAGGCACCAAGTCTGAAATTGAAATGAGCATTTAATCAGATAGGTGACAGCCCATCTATTACCCCCAGCTCTTTGTTAGGTCTTCCACCAGCTCCACTGAATGGAACAAATCAAATTATTCATGCACAGCTTCACTGAATTGCAGGCTTGGAACCACAGGCCACTAATTGTGCAAGCTGATACCAAAACTTGCTTGTTACAACACTCATTTCACTGGCCAAGCTGGGAGAAAAATACCCCAACAAAAATCAGCAGAGCACTAATGTTACACACTCCAGTCCTGCAGCTGTGCTCTGGTTAAACCTCCTCTTTTTCAAAAATATCTTTTGCCTTCTTCGTTTTCTTTTTAAAAACAGGGATTATCTGTCTCTGTTTCGCTTTCATGCATGCTTGCTCTCCCGTCCTCTAGCTTTGATTTATCTGTCATGCCCGCTGCAGCATTACCTAAGCATGGAAACTATGATTTAAGATCAATAAAAGCCAAAGTACGTGAAAAATACAGAAACAGAAAAATTAATTTGTCCAATTGCAAGTGGGGAGCTTTGGGGAGCAGGCACGCTGGCTGCAGAATTACTGTAAAAATGCCATTATCGACAAACCGTTGAAATAAAAAGCTGGTGTGCGTGCTGAGCTACTTCAGCCCTTGCAAAGTTCAGACATGATACAGATTTACACGTAAGGCAGGCTCTGCTGTTTGCTTACCGTGCAGAGGCACAAAAATGGACAATACAGGATTAGGAAAAAAAGGCAAATACATGAAGCAGCAAAACTAATCCGAGAATATATTTGTTGAATATTCTCAACTCTACTAACAGCAGACGGAATATTTCAAGCTCATCCCACCTACTCAACTGAAACCTGTCTGGGGCAAAGTGTGGAGGAAGACAAGGGTTATTTTATTATTTTTTTGGCATGGAGTTTTTTTTGCAGCGATTTTTTTGACTGCAGGATGAAGCATCTCATCTATAAACTGGACAAGAAATACCTGCCTGCCATCCAATAGTTTTTCAGCAGCTCACTAGTGATCCTCAGATGAAAGCAACCAGATAACGGTAAAATAAAACCATGTGTGCAAAGCTGCAGCTTGGGACCCATTCATTTGCTTTGGCATCCCCCGGCACCCCAGCAGCAAACGAGCCCTGCTCGTGCTTCGCAATGCATTTTGTCTTTAAGATACTATAGGTGCTGATTTCCCTGTAATTTTTTTTATTTTTTTGTTAAGAAAGCGCGGGTATATGCTTACACATCGCTCTGGTGAGTGTAGACCCGGTCAAACAAGGCTTCTGGAGCCATCCATTTCACAGGCAGCCGACCCTGTAATTAGGAAGACAATGGGAAGATCCCATCAGCATATTCCCCCAGCCACAACGGCACCATCTGAATCTTCTTTTCTAATCCAGTTTGAAACATTTTCATTAACAATCACATCTGCCTTCCCGGTCACTGGGCAAAGCAGGAATGGCCACAAATAAACAGATTAGAGCATTTGATCCCTGGATCTTCGTTGACAATCTTTGCAGTAAATGCTCTCTTGTAGAAGACTCTTATTTCACTGCCAAGGCAGGTTTAACGTATCAGAGCATCTAAATCTTTGCATGGGAACATAAATGCAGCAGAGCATGGGACAACACTCTCCATCTCCTTGGCTGGAAGCAGGGGTTTGACTCCAAGTCCAAACCCTGCTCAGGCTGAATTTGAAGGGAAACTTCCAAGAGCGAAGGCAAAGGCCAAATCCTCTAAGAATCAAGTCTTGGTCCCGATGAAGGCCCAAACCTGGGAGGCCTCCTCCCAGGTTTCCAGGGGAACACCCTACATCGGGGCCATAAATATGGGCTGTCACATATGAGAAATATGAGATGAGAAGGACTAGATTAATCATAATTATTTTTGGTTTTGCTTGGCCCCTGGGAGGAGTTTTATGCTTGAGGCATAATTTGCCTAAGGGAGGGCATTGTCCTCTTCTGACCCACTATGTGACTGGGGCAGACAACTGAAGATGGGACATATCCAGGATGCACAAATGGGATTATGCTCTCAGCTGTCCAACATAGCTCAAACAGGGAAAACCCATTTGATTGATAATTAAAATTCCCAAGAATTTTTATTAATTTATGATTAAGTAATCCTGGCAATTAAGAGAGATTTCTGATAAGGTATTTCAAAGGATCAGTATGGGCACGGTAGGCTTTGTAAGACTGCCTGGACATTTAGACCACTTGCAGTTGCAAGACCCTCAGGTTCTGCAATACCTTCAACCTCTTCCACTGCCATCTCCACACTGTGTTGCAGTTGTGGCTTTTGCTCTTTTGCTGCAGAGCACTGGGACATGCTTTGTTCTCTGCAGCGTGGCAGTGACGGGAGGGATGTCCCACAGACATGACTCCAGGAAGCAGGCTTTGGCTGGGATCATCTTCTCACCCTCAGCAGTGGAGTCAAGGAGCTCAGTTGTGAAACAGAGAGAGAAATGCAGGAAAGCTCCAGAAATACAAAAAGTGACATTCCTCTGCCAAGGGCTCTGGTGGGACCAGAGGATGGCTACTTGGGAGCTTTAGGAACAGCAGTGCAGCAGACTGGAAAGAGATCAATTCCCCTTGGTAAAACCCTTGGTTTCTCTTAGTCTCAAGCCTCCCGGCCAGAGCTGAGACCTCACGACCAGCTGCTAGCAGCAGCAGTATCTGCTAGACAGAAAACGCAACGGTGGGTGGACTCCTGGGACCAGCCTACCTACAGTCCCTCACTAGGTGAGGCCACTGGCCTCCCAAGCCCCTCTAGAAAAGGAGATGTGGGACAAGGGCCACTTGCTGCAGGGATGGCCGAATTCCCTGCCAGAAGGAGAACTGCACGTGCTTGGCAGCTCTGTACTTACATTGGTGGTTTTCTTGTAATAGTCGATGTTGTGAACGTCTCTGGCGAGGCCAAAATCAGCTATTTTCATCACATTGTCTTCAGTGACTAACACGTTCCTGGCTGCCAAGTCGCGATGAATGCACTGTGAAAGGTGAGCAAGTCAATAAATAAGGGCTTGTTAGCTGCTCGTGCCTGGAACCAACTGCACCGTGTGGTTTATGAGCTGCCATTTCATTGACTCCCAAGCTCATAAAGCTGTGGGCACTGCTTAACTCCTCACTTTCTGTGTCACTGCCCCATCATGCATGCTCAGTGGGAGCCACCTCTTAGCAACACCTAATCGGCAGCCTCAGCGCAGACACAGCCACGTGCCTGTTCTCTCCAAAAGGGATGCACAGATGAAAAACCCAACCCTCCTCTTCTGTGGGTGCCTACTGGGACGTGAAGCTGTCTTTCTGCCCTGCTTCCTCCAGGAAGAGGAGTGCAGGTTGATATTTGATGGAAAATAATCCTCAAATTAAGTCATTCCCAATACACCCAAAATACACCATAATTGCTAGCTGGGAAAGAATCTACATTAGCCTGCACTGTGCAGAAAGGGAGTTTAAGGCCACCACAAACCATCCACCCTGAACTGCAGTCACAGGACCAACACATTTGACATCTGAAGCTGAACTTGCTCTTGCCGCAGTGCTCCCTGCCTCCAAAAAGAGGTCACGCTGGCTGGTGCACAGCTTCCTCAGCCCAAAGCCCGATTCTCCACTTGCCGATGTCAGGGGAAATGAGGACTAATCCCAGGGTATGATGTAAGCAAACGCAGCAGCCAGCTCAGTGTCAGCAAAGTGCTCCATAGGGAGCATCTTGGGCACGTCCATGCATTGAGCCAAATCCACTGCCAGCTCTGCTCCCACCGAGCCTGCATGCGCTGGTGACATGAGCTACACCCAGGACATCAGCTTCTTTGTGGGTGCTCTGCATCTTTAGCGACCTCAGGAGGAAGGTGGGGGGGTACAGGGGTACACGCAGCTCCTGACTGTTGTCTAAAGTAACATCTCCCACGGTGGAAGCTCAGGAGCTGGTGTGACGCTCACCCTGTCCACTGCTGCACAAACCCCAGGATCTCACATCTGAAAGCCTGTTACCTCTACGAGTGGTAGAGGTTGAATAAGTGAGGACAGACACCCAGGTCTGGGTTGCTTCTGCTTTTGTAGGCATTTTGTGGATGCTAACGGGCCTGTGGGTGAAAGCAAGGGTTGTGAAGCTGCGTGGGAGCTTCTGCACGCAGCTGAAGCCTTCTGCAAAAAACCCAAGACACTTCATACAAAAATCTGGTCTCTAAAGGGAGAAGTCTGTAATGCTTTGCCTGAGTTGTCCTACACACACACACAGAGCACTGCATGCCTTTGAACGCACGGATCTGACCGACGCTTCTACCAAATAAGGCTTCTCAACTCACTTTCTGAGATGCCAAGTACTCCATGCCCCGGGCCACCTGGTAGGCGCAGGAAACCAGGTCTTTAAATGTCAGCTGCTCCTCGGGCAGCTTGCAGGTGTCGAAGGAATAGTCCATGCCAGGTGGGCGACGTGCCCTGAGGTATTCCCGCAAGTTCCCCTTCGACGCATATTCCACCAACACATAGAGTGGTCCTGCAAGAAGGAGCACCATCAGCATCCAGTGGAGGAAAAGATGACTACCAAAATCTCATGTAGGCCATTTTGGGTAGCCAGTCAGTAACTACATAAAAAGGACAGTCAAACCTAAGCCTCCCACTGCCCTGTGAGTACTGGGCTTCTTTGCCACCTACCATCCTGCGTGCAAGCACCGAGGAGGTTAATAATGTTTTTGTGCTTCCCAATCATCTTCATCATTTCCATCTCAGAGACCAGGTCAGAAAGGTCCTTGTCAGTGGCATCATCTGGAGAAAGCAAGAGAAGAAAGCAAAACAATGTCAGGAATAAGTGTTTTGTGAAGTAGTTAATACAACTGCTGTGTGGACATGTGGGGCTTTCATAAGGAAACTGTACTCAAAATATGGAAGTATTGCATTTATTCTATAGTTGGAAAAAGAACTGAAGTAAAACCAAAAACTGCTGCCACAAAAAAAAAAGAGAATACTTTTTCAGGAAGAAAAACCAGACAAATGGAGAGAAATATTCATATGGAATTCATATGGAAATCCATAAAACCTTTCATCTTGCATTTCATCCTGATAAGTATTAAAGAAAAAAAGCAATTTTTGGTACCCAGGACCATTTTCTTTTTGTAGTTGCTGCCCTCCTCCATCTCCGGAGGCAAAGAGTTAAGGATGGGGCAAAGTCAGAGCTGGGAAAGGGGCTAGAGGAAGGAAGGTATTTTTTGCGTGGAAAGCTGTAATTTTTCTACAAAAGTAGAAAAATGGGGGAAAACGTCCCCATATGAATGCTTTGGTTTGGAAGATGGAAACGTTCCTGCTTCCAAAAACAACTTCAGAATGATTGAAGGAAATGCAAATTAAACAAAACCTTTTCTGATAAGAAATATTTTTTTAAAGATGTCACTGCTCACTGTTGCAGCGCCTGCCCTGCTTGCTCCAGCTGAACTCCTCAGGGTGGTTTTATCTGCGTGTTGTCTGTGATCACTGTGCACAGGGGGAAGGATGGGAAACAGACTCATCCGGAGGTGCCCAGTGAATCCCCCACTTTGGCTTCCCTTTAACCTCTCAGGAGTTTGGGATTGAGTTTCTTCAATGAAGAAACTCCTCAAGAAGCAGTGTGTCAACAAAATTTCTGCAAACTCCACCGGAGCTTGTTGCACAAGCATTTGCTAGAACAGGCAGCGCTGGTTACAGGAGTAAGGAGTGGGCTGATTCACAGAGCTGGCTAGAAGTGAAGGGGGTTCCCCCTCTTCTCAGGGATGCTATTACCCCTTGGCAGAGAATTGGGTTTATTCTCTTTCTTCCTGATGGGATTTCACCTTTACATGCTCTTCAAGGAGACAGCCCTCACCCTCAGGCTATTGGGGGTGAAGGGGAAGAAAGGCTGTTCTTGTTTTCTTCTGTTGTATCTGTTTGTATAAAAGAGAGGGAACGAGAATATGCTGTTCTGCGCCCTGTGGACTCCCCATACCTTTTAACATCTTGACAGCAACGGTGATGGCCTTGTTTGGCTTGTCCTTATCAATCCCAATCGCTTCTGCCATCACCACTTGGCCAAAACACCCTTCGCCGAGCGGCTTCCCCAGGGTCAGGCTGGAGGGAGGAAAAAGCAGGCACGTTAGTGGGTACCGGGGTGGTGACACTCCTGGGAGGCAAGGGGATCCTGACCCGTGGGTTGACTGACCGAGAGCGTGCTAACTCCCACTTGGGATCAGGAGGCAGTTCCAGCTCAGAGACGTTGGCCAGCATCGGCCCATCACTGGAGGAGAGACGTGTGATCCGGACCAGAGGCGTGTTGGAATTCATGGAAGAGTTGGACTCCAACGACACCTGCTTGGGTAGAGCAAATTAAGTGTTATTGCCAACTGTATTCCTAGGGAAGGCAGTGCCTGAGATGGATCACTGAGGAGGTTTGAGCTGTCTTTGACCACTGACACCCTTCTGGTAATTTCTAAATGGGAAATCCCCCCCACTGTCCACCTCTCCCCCCATCCTTGCAGAAATGCCCTGATCTAGGCAGCTGTGGTCAAGTTTTTAGCTGGTGTAAAGGAGGGACAGGTTAGCCAGTGCCCTCCAGCAGGCAGGAGGTATAATCTGTTCATCTGCTCTGTGTGCATCTCCATAGTACGTATAGACTATGGGACTATGGAGCTATGGAGTGACTTCTCCTGTTCTAGCACTGTAAATGCCCACCATGAGCTTGCAGACAATGCTGTGAAATCCATATTCTTCACACGTGGTTTTACACAGTGCCTTGTGCTCCTGCTCGCCTGCAATTACACATGGCAGAGCATCACTAAGTGCATGGAGGAGGACCCTCTCCCACCTCCATGAGAATTGTTTCAGGTTCACCAGTGGCCTCCGTGAAGGCAGGACCGAGCACAATTAAATGTTCTCCTGCTCCCCAAATCCCTGCTCCACCAGGGAGCCTGGACTAAACTGCTCCCCTGCAAGATGTGCTTTCTGTGGCATCCATGGCTGCACTGCCAGCCCCTCTTGCACAAGGGTGACAGGAAAGCGGCTCCTTGGGAGCAGCTCATGAACCAGAGTCATCTGCCACTGCTACTGCTCCACTGGAACAGAAACAAACGAATAAAAGGGGTTAAACTCCTAGACTGCAGCCAACATGTCCCTCTAGGGCAATGCTTTTCTGGTAGAGCTTCTCACCTAGAGAGAAAATTTCAAGGGGGCTGGGGGGGGGGGGGGAAATAGGGATGAGCATAGGGGGGAATAGGAATCTTGTATCTACTTTCTGTTACCTGTCTCTTGAGTGGAAATTTGGAGACTTTCTGTACAGTGGGGGTGTTCATGGCTTTTTTGTTTGGCATTTTCATCCTGCAGATAATCACAATGACCAGCACCAGGATGAAGAGAACAAAGCCAGTGCCGTAACTGAGAATGCCAGCGTACACTGAGCCCGAATCATCCATTTCCATGAGCTCCTCTGCTGCGGGGTGACAAGAGACGGCAAGTCAGGATGGGGCGGGCAGCTGCCCGCACACAACTACACACGCGCAGCACAAAGAATTTGTGGAGGATTTGCTCATCTACACCAATTTTCTGAGTGACTTCAGTGAGGGGACTCTCCTAGGCCAGTGGTTTTCTACCTGCGGATGTAGCTAAAGCATTAGTTCAGTTTGCCTTTTTTTAGCGCAATTTTACCATTCTTGGATGCGGCTCTGGGGTTTCTATGAGCCTTCAGCCCACATGTTGAAAACCACTGCTCCAGGCTGAAGTCATCTTCACGTGCCTGTGCTGTCCCTCTGACCCAGGTCTTGCTTTCCCCGCACATCCACATCACGTAGCTGGATGCCTTGGATGTGCAAAGGCTGCAGGATGAGGGTTTGCTGCACTTCACTGATTTGGCTTCCCCAGCAACAATTTCCACTGGACCAGTGCCTGCCCTGAGGGACCAAGGGGCTTGAAGGGCACCCAGGGGTAAGGCATCACACAAGGAAAAAGCCTCACAAGAGCGATCTGCATAATAATTTAATGAAAACTGAGTTCTGCTGTGAAGAGGCTGGAAGGTCTGGTGTTGAGAGGTGGCTGAGCTGGGAGGGTGATGAGCCCTCAGCAGTGGCTACTTGCTAGCAAGACTTTTTTAGGACCAGCAAAGCTCAGCTGTGATTCTCCCCTTGTTCCTTTCGGGACAGGCACGTAGACCAGAGGAAGGGGCCACGGTGGGAGCAGCGTTCTGTCACCGAAAGGTGGGCTGGTGTCAGAGGAACAGTCAGCAGTGAGAAACTTCATAATGAAGTCATGCCGGCGGGGTTAGCTTGCTAATGGCTCGTGTACATCACTGCTGCCCCAAAGCAGCATCTTCGGCAAGCAGTGGGAGCTTTTCCCTGGCAGCAGCAGGCTCCGAATCAGGTCTTCCATGGATGTGTCCATGGGGACACAAAGAAAAGGCTGCTGGTGACACTGGGGGCTGCACCAGCCTGTGTGCCAGCTGTGCCAACGCCTCATCCCACCAAGCGGACATCTTCTCCTGCAGGGAAGGGTTACCAAATCTCCTGGGATCAGGCACTATGATCGGTGCCACAGCTTTGCTGCCTTGGCTCACACCATCTCGGTCTCTGCTCCATGTCTCTCCTCCCTTGGCATGGGCAGGGGTTTACAAGCAGAGGTTCCCCAGACGGGCTGTATCCTGCTCCCTCTCTGTGGGCAGCACTTCGGGGCCTGCTGCTGCACAGACTGCTCTCCTTCACTGCGTCTGACTTCAATATAAAGTTCCACTTCAGGTTTTTTAGTGAGTTTTCTTCTGCTTATTCTTTGCTTAAATAAGAGATGTGAGTTCACAGTGGATGGCAGAAGCAGAAACAGGATCAGATCAGCTATTATCGAGCTGGCAAATAAACAGAGGAAAAACCAGCAGATCCCACCGGCTGCAGGGTTGGGCATGGAGGAGACTTTCTGGAGTTCCAGTAAAAGTTGTGACATCTGAATCACCCGCACAGATAAGTAAAGATTAGAAATGCCAAAGTTCCCGGTTTCTAAACACATCTTGAGATGGATGTGTTGCAAGATGGACCCAAATGTGGTCTATGATTGGGTGAGCCAAAGTGGAGTGTATAGGATTTTGAGTGCCCTTCCAGTAAGAGTCTACTGACCATACTCCAGGTCTGTTCCTGCTATCTGCAAGGCACAGCACCCAGGAGATTTAAAATGAATATTGCTGGTGCTCTCCTGGACTGTGCTCATGCCTCCCTCATAGCCAGAGGCAGATTCTGCAGGTGAAGGGACAGTACAGCCTCATTACCCTCTTTTGGAGAGCAGACCCCTCTGTTGCATATTCTGCGCTGGCTTCATTGTCAATGAGAGCTTTGCACATGAAAGGACCACAAAATTGAGGTCACTCTGGCCTCGGGTGTCAAGCCCACTGCAGCTTTCATCAGTCCCAGCTGGAGCAGGCAGCGTGCAATGCCCCTGGGAGCCAGGACCCCTGGGCTCTCTCTACAGATGACTCTCCTCGACCTTCTGTTTGAGATTGCTATCTTGGCCTGTTCATCCGTGAAGCGGAAATAATGCTACAGGCAGGGAAGGGTGTAGTCACACCAACCACTTACGCATCTAATTTTAGGTTAAGATATGAGGTTAGACAGAAAGGTTCCTTCATAAGATGATCCACAGTCCATGTCCAATTTAGCTACCCTGGATCATCTGATAGGGAGGTTTCCTTCTCTCACGGGCAGTCTAAGAAGACAAAGCTCCCAATTTTGGCACTGAACAGTCTCCTAAAAAAGAGGCTGTGAACACCTCCTTCTTATCTAGATCAGAAAAAGATACTGGGCATTTTGTATCGTTACTGCAAAAATAGTTTAGGCTTTGAGATGCAATGCAAAAAGTGTCAGCTGTGAATATGCAACAGAGGTCTTCTGCTGTGTGGATTTACCACAGGCACAGCAAATCCCAGAGCACAGCCCTCCCTGGATAACGTGCCCTGTTCCAAGCAAGGGGTGGTCTGTAGGAACTTGGCATTTCTAAAGCAAAACATCAAGGCACCTCTGGAGAAGGAAAGAGAAGCCAGCACAGAAGGAAATACCTGGTAGCACCGTCAGCCAAGCAGAGTGATGTGAGAACCCAATAGAATTCCCTGCGAGACAAGTATATTCCCCAGCATCCTCAAAAGTAACATTTCGCAAGTACAGAATCTCTAGCTCCTTATCCGTTGTGTTAACACCTGCCGTCTACGGGGGAAAAAAAACACACACATATAGAAAGAGGGAAAACAGAGAAAAAGCCACATTCCCAGCAAGTGTGAGGACACCACAGGCAAATTTCAAAAGCAGATTAAGGTGTTTTGTTTTGTTTTTTTTTTCCAATGGCCCATCTTCCGCATTTATTTATTCATTCCCCTCTGCAACCTGAAGTCAAAAGCAAAAAAAAAAGTTCCCTTCACCAGGTTCTTACTCTGTCCCACTAAAGAAGCATGCAAGCAGAAGCATCCAAATGAAAAATTGCCCCCACAATATGACTGACTTTGGGTTAGCCAGGTGAGTACAGGGGTGGGGAAAGAAAGATGGTAAGAGAGGACAGACAGAAGGAAAGGAGAAAGGAGGGGAGGTGTAGTGGGGAAAGACTCAAGTGCTGATCAGAGCAACATACAAACATTTTGATTCATTAGTTCATCGAAAAATATAGAATTTTAGAATTTTTTCAGAGTGGGCATCTCAAAGCCGTATATTTATTACACAGCCCTCGATGGCTGTAATATAACTCTGGTGCCAGCAAAGACCTTTCCTGCAGCGGCACCGAGCAGCACAGCAGCCAAACCCACCAAGCTGGAGTCAAATCCCAGAGCCCAGGAGCTTGCTGCTGCTGCTCCCTAACGTGTTTGCTTGCATGAGCCAATGTTGGTGTTTATTTCTCCATTACTTCTCCAAGGGACAGAAATCTATATACTGATCATATCAGTTTTCTGGGCGAAAATCTTGAAACAGTTCGGTTTTCCAGAGCTTTGAACGTCACAGGTCATTAACATGCAATTCTGTTATCAGCACTCAATTGTAAGGAGGGGAAAGGAATAAAAGCGTGAAGAGTTGATAGCAAAATTTGACAGTCATTTTATTGTGGGAATTTTTCCATGGCAATTGCTGTATAGGCGTTACATTCTCGTAAAAAAAAAAAAATTAGCAAGAAAATAAGATAAAGCCATTCAGCGTCAGTTGACAGGGTATAATACAAAATGAATAGTAATTTTAATCACTAGCTTCTTAAAAATGTTATAGCTCATTCTTGCATTTGCCAGGGCCTTGGGACAGAGTCTGTGGTTTACCTGGTTTTGGTTTGCGAATGTGGAGCCAAAATGGTTTTTCGGCTATGCCTACGAAATTGTTGGCTCTACACAGATATTCTCCTTCATCTTGTTCTGTCACATTGAACAGATTTAGGTTAGCATCGGCTTCAGCGTTTTTACTGATCCAAGACTGCAGGAATAGACAGAAACCTGAACTTCAGTAAACCAAACAATACCTCCATCGCACCTATATCAGCTAGGATTGACTGTTCACGGCTATTTTCAGCTGTGGCACCATCCCCGGCTCACCCTGCGGTGAGAGACCTAACCCAGGGCCTGGGCGAAGAAGAGAAGTTGCATTTGGCCCTCAAACCACGTGCAAGTGAACTCCCTTCACGAGCTGCACACATGCGATTTCTTTTTTAAAACAAACCAATTTCCCACTTCTCCATCTGACAGCAGTCAAAGGCCCTACAGTTTCTTCAGAACTCTGCAGACAGGAGCACAAGAGAAAGGGCTTAAGCAGATATTTGTGTTTGCAACCCAGCTCAGCAAATACTGTTTCAATTATCAGATTCCAAAATAGAATTTGGAAACAAAATATAAGCAGTGGCGGTCTGAAACTCGCTGCTGACTTTGCCTTTCAGAAATTAGCTGTAATTTTTTCCACTGCTTATAGGAGCCTCTTCTTTACTAAATAAAGTGGTGCATATAAATCAAGCAAACTTCAGACTGTTAAGCAAGGGATTTACTTCTCTTCTTCCACGCTGCCACAACAGCACATGAGTTTGTTCTCTAAACAGTTGTTTTTATTTTGGTTGAGAATGCTCAACTGGTTTGGGGTGGCCTCAGAAGTAGCCTAGGGAAAGTCTAGAAAAAAATACCAGCTTCAGTTCTGGAAAGGAAAATAAAATAAAAGGTATTCTCATTTTTGGTGTCACGCTCTCCAGCCCAGTCTTGGTGCCTTTGGTTTCAGGGCCTGGTCCTGCCAATTAAAAACCATTAAAACCAACGGGGCTGCCAGACCTGATGGGTTATTAGAAACTGAACCCGGAGGTGGCATCACAGAGGACCCCCAGTGTCCATGTCTGATGACAACACCACCTGTTTTGACTTGATCTCATCTATAAAGCTTACATGCTGGTAAGTTTGTCTGTCCTGACTAGTGGGGAAACGTGCCTGCTTGCTGTTGCTGCCTTGTTTATAATTAAGCCAGGCACGTTTCAATGCAGAACATACAATTTAGCCCTTGACAAAGCCTGGGCACAGTGTTGCCAGCCCTCCCTCTGTAACTGGAATGCATTTAGTGCTCTTCTGCAAAGAAAAAATGGTTTCCTTTGATCACAAATTAGCCCAGGCTTTCAGGAACTGATGCAGGTGATGGCTTGGTTTTGTCAGGCCGTTTAAGAAATGGGTTGAAAGTACAGCATTGAATTTATCCATCTGGACTGGGGTGGGCTTTTTGCCCTCTTATTTAGATGTGAGGGGGGAATTTAATGTGCTGGGCACCTCTCTGTCCCCCTTGTTCCGATGGAGACCAGGATACTCCCCATGTATAAACTGCCCCATAGCAGCTCCTACACTCTTCAAAATCTCCTGAAAGCAGGAGGGAAGGGCAGGCTGATAAAAAAGCCTTATCTCCCTGCAGGCACCACAGCACTGGGTAGGAGAGCACCTTTTTTGAAAGCAGCCAGGGCAGGGAAGGGCTGTTAACAGGACCCTGCTCCAGCAGCACGGCTAAGGATGCTGGGTCAAAGCAACAGCACCGCATGGCATGTGGGGAACGAGTCCACAAAGCCAACGGACTGGCCCCGAGATGACGGTGCGATCATTTTATCAGATCTTCATTTTTTAAAAAACAAGTACACACACATTAAAAGAAAAAAAAAATCCCTGCAAAGCTGGGCCTGACACAGCTCCACAGAGGCCCAGTACTGGCGCACAAAAGATGCATCCCAAAATGGAAATGCTCCGTGCCCCAGCGCTGATGCCGGCATTAATACAATTCAAAGCATTCCTGATTAACCAGAAGTAGTAAATAGACGTGTGCTGGTCCTATTCAGCAAAAAAATAAAACCAAACAAAACTTGTGCTTTCAAACGCCTGCCTGTGCTCCCCTTCGAGGAATGCGGAGCCTTTGGCGTCCACAGAAGAGAAGGTATTTGGCAATTCTAATTACCTAGCCACCCCGGTGCCGCTCCAACTTAATTTTAAAACACTATTTATACAGACTATTTATATGTTCTTTGCCACAGCAAAATGGGAGCTTGTGCTTGTGACACAAGGCACTGTTCACAGCGGCTCTGCAAACTTCCAAAAGGTAGCACTTTATCCCACAGGGACCACACACGGAGCTCAGAGACTATACTAAGTGGCATGTGACACAGCCAGCTATTCAGAGCTTGGTACTGGGCTGTGAAACCAGGGGGAAATTCAAATATGCATAATTCAAACACATTTGGAGAGATAGCAAGAAAATAAAAAGTTCTATCAACTCGCGAGAAGTGCATGTTGCCAATCCTGAAGAACTGTCTCGAGCCATTTCTTCCAACCAATCTGTTATTTCAATCTGTGTAATTATTTCCAGGGTCTCTGGCTTTTATTATCATGTATCTGGCTGAGTTACAGTTTCATAGATGCTGTCTGATAAGTGGGGTTTTTTTGAAAACTTCATACAAAGAGAAGAAGGCTGTGTGCAGCAGGATGTGCACGGGGAACGTCCATGCACAGGACAACCTCAGCCTGAAACTGGAGGGACAAAAATCTGCTTTCAGCTCTAACTGCAGAGCCAGAAAAACTCCATTTGGCCCTATATATTTTAAATAAACACCAACACAGGATGCCTTCAATTATTAAAAGGAAAAAAAAAAGGTGTTTTAAAAGTCTGATGTGTTTTTCACTCTCTATTCTCTACCTTTTCATATTTACACAGGTTGAGGGGAAACCAGATGCACTGGCTTTGTTCTGGCTGTAATCTGGAAGTTCCCTTTCAAGAAAGCATTTTATCAAAGTCAAGTCTTACTAAGTGAGTTTTCCTCAATAAAAAAAAGGCTTTCCTGAGCATGGATAATAGTGATGTTCACAAATGTTAGTGGCTGGAACAAGAATGTCTTGGCTCTCAGGTGCTGGTAGTTCAGCATTATTTAGTACGTGCACGCTGCACTGTGTTTACTTGGAGAAGGAAAGAATGTGTTTTAGTTGGGAGCCTTTTATTTTAATAAGCCCTGAAAATACCTCTAATTGAAGCTGTAAAAAAAAGGTTATTTTTACAATTTTAGGTCAAATGCAATCTGACAGCTTCTCTTTTATTATGCTGCATTTCTCATAGTTGCCTCAGCTCTTACAACTACTTTGCTTATCTGTGCCACTACAGTAGTTGTGTTATCTCTGGCAAACAGAAGAGTCAGGACCTTTTTGCTGTACCCCCTTCAAAAAGCAGAGTATTCCACCTCGTGGGCTTTAAGGAAAGAACAATCCCAACAGCTTATTCTCATGACTTTTTCATACAGACACAAAACAATTACAGAAAATCAGACCTTGAGCTCCCAAAAATCCGATTTAAGTAACGATTACCCTGTTAGGAACTGTGACATTGAACAGATTCTGTTGGGAGTTTCTGGTTCGCATTGCACTGCTAGTCTAGGTCTTATTTATAAACATGTAAATACAGTTTATGGCTTCCACTGCTGGTGAGCACCTTGACTCAGTGCTGATCTCTCTTGATATGAGTATGGCAGTGGGTTTCTTTGAGGAGCATCCCCACAATCCAGCTGCCATCTCTCTAACACTGAGACCAAGGCAGAGGAAGGGCTGTCCTGAGGGCGAGAAGAAGGAACATGTACCAACCTTCAGCACCGTAACATAGGGTGTTCCATCGGGTCCATATTTGCTGCCGTTGACTTCCACGTGTTTCAGCCACTGGATGTGAGGCTGGGCATCACTGTAGACCTTGCAGTGAAACTCCACATTGCTCCCCACCACCACGGTCTGGTTGGCAGGGAGCCCTGCTTGCAGGATTGGTCGGTGGGGCGACCTTTCTGAAAAACAGAGAGGGAAATCCTAATTTACTTGTCCTTCTTCCAGCAAGGATTCTCCTCTGAACCCTTCATCTCCTGGCTTTTCAGCAGAAAGGGTGCAGATTGGTATTGCTCCCCCAGGTGTCTTGGCCACTGCTCCTCCCAGTTCCTTTCAAGCCAAACCGGGAAGAACCACCTGGAGGAGGCATCTCAGCCCTGCCATTCCTTCTCTATCCCCTCTGTAGACCAGCTAAGTAATTTATTGATCACAGATCTGAGAATGAATTATTGGCCAAAAGGAAGCTCGTTGTTTTTAGAAGACACATGATCCGGAACTTTGGGAAAGAAACCAAGCTCCCATATGCTTCCCATATCCCATCACACTCCTGTTCAACATCGTAACAGATCAACAGCTGAGGGAAAACAGCGAAGCCTCACCTAATACATCAAGCTGGTACGTGTGCCTAATGTTGCCGTATTTGTTCTCCACAACACAGGTGTAATTTCCTCGATCTGACGGCACAACACTCTCCATCACCAAGCTCCACTGCTGGTGTCGCAACTAGAAGAAGAAATCAAACCATCAAGCTCATGGTCAAGTACCATCATCACCAGTCCATTCAAATCAGTGAACAATCAGTGAGCTTCTACATATTTGGCCAGCATGAATGGACCCCAGAGCAGGCCTGAATGTCACAAGGACCCATCTCAAGGGTCATTAAAGGCTTAATGTGAAAAGGAATTAAGATCAATGCAGGAACAGTGCAACACAATGTAACACACTGAGATTGCAAGGGGGACTTGTAGATGTTTACACAATAACAATAATGAAACCAGCTGACAACTGAATCTCGCATCTCTCATTAGAATAACGACTTCACAAGGCATCAGCTAAGGTAACTCTGATCCGCTGGTCCCCTCTGCCAGACCACTCTGGTCCACAGACACTGTCAGCTCAAAGTACTGTACTCTCACCTGCAGATCTTTACCAATTGCTACATATAACCCATAAGTTGTCTATAAAAAATAAAAATCGTACCTTTTACCCCATCTATAACATATGTGTGCTATGGAGGCAACAGCCCATGGCATCTGTCTGAACAGCAATGGGTGTCTACAAGTGAGTTAATCCCCTAAATTCCCTGTAAAAAACAGGAGAAAACATGCCCAGCCTCAAGTCTGGTCCCTAGGATGCTTGCTCAGCGCCTCTCTTTTGGCAACAAATTTTATACTAGTTGGTTTTCTGGATACAGTTCATGTCCAGAGTTGTTGGTTGTTCAGTAGCAGAAGGGAAAGCACAACCCATGTCTCCACCCTGACCTGCTGGGCCTGTGATCCCATCTAGAACTTTTGTTTCTAATGAGTATAAAGGAAATAACGGATATGGAAAGCAAATCTTGAATTAATACAGAAAGCAAACAACAGTAACAAAGATGACTTCAGGATGCATCACGTATGAAAGCTCTCCAAATCTCTGGATATTAATTTGATGCCTTCTACTGCCCAGAGCAGAACATTTAACTTTATTAAATATTTTGAAGGTGACTCTGAGGACACAGAAGCAGGAGATTACAATAACGCTGCGCTACAGAATGTCAAGGGCTGATGGAAAAAACAAGGGCGTAATTGCTCCTGGAGGTTTCTTGCTGCAGCAGGTGAACTCAAATATGAAGTCATTTAACCTCTTTTGCTACATGTAAATTGCATCCACATGCTTTCCTTTAAAGGGCCAAGTTGCAATTAAAGCCAGAATTTTGCAAAGAGAAGGTTTGAAATCGTAGCACTAGACAGCTTAGCAAGATAAGCAAGCAAAAGTCATTTTAACAAAGCTTTGTAGATCTCTGCATTCCGGAGAACAGCTCTGCTGAGCACCCCACTTTACAGAGACTGCTGAATATAGCATTTCCTTTTATTTTAGGTTTTCGGTAACAGGAGGCTGTGGCTGAACAGTCTGTACAGAAATCTCAGTTGCTGCAGATGTCTGGTCAGGCCTGACTGCACTCTCTGCCCACTCAGGACAGCACAGATGGAGCTCAACGCAGAACCCACATCACACCTTTTGTAAAGCAACATCCCTCTTGGTGCACCTCTGTAACAGCGCGGCAATTGCAGGGCAAGAGAAAGTCTGAGAACAGAGAGCCTGGACCCTGAGTTCACAGCTGAACACACCAGACTGTCAAGGAAGTTTCAATGCAAATTTGTGGCTGCTCAGTGGCTCATTTCCATGCTAGCTTGTCTCATAGTTGTGTCTAAAGACTTCTTTTAATCCACCGTTCAGCACTGCAAAGCATTTGCATCTGGACCCCCTAGGAGCTATGCCAAGGAAATGGGGCTCCAAATACATGGACAACTCCCTAGTCTGGCCTGTATTATAAAATCAGGTCCAAATTAGGTGCTTTACTTAGCATGCACTTTCAAAGATACTTTTATGACACTTTCAAAGAACTTCTCTTCATAAGGTTTGTGATGGGGACTTTGGACTCTGAACAGAGAGGAGAACCTGGGGGGCACACAGACTCATGGGGGAAAAGTTGTTTGGAAACTCTTCTAGAAACAATAAGGTGTTTTTTTAGGTTGAGACTGGTGTCTAGATTTAAAGGATAATAAAAAGGGACATTCCCAGGTTAGGACAGTCGCTGCACTCAATAAAAGACTAGGAACATGAAGTGACTTAGTGCAGGCATTAACCAAGTCGGTGAGATACTGGAAATCCCTCTGGTTTATTTGGTGTTGTCATTCTTGGCTCCTTGTGCAACAAACATTTACAGACACACTTGGAACCTCAGTCCGTGCTTGCCAGACTGGTATGCAAGTCAGTGCAAGGGTCTGGGGAAGGGATAATCCTCTACCTCCCCTCCCCCTCAATCTTCCCTTCTAGGGTCATTTAACACACACAGGCTTACGATATTAGAGATTCCAACAAGGATTTAACCATTAATGCTCTTTAGGAAATTTCATATGATAAGTCATATGAATTTCTTTTCTTTACCAGTTAAGGATGAACTGTAAGAAAACTAGGTTAGCCTGCACTTTATATTTTCAACATTCGCCCTTCTCTCTTGCAGGTTTTACTCCAGGCAATCACACGGGACCTAAACGCCATTTGCAAGAGGCAGGCGTGGAAGCGTGGTCAGCTTTCATCTGGTGACCACAGACCTTTCACAATCAACATTTAAACTCTTCCACACACTGAAAACAAATGAGAACATTCCCAGCTCAAGGATTTCTGGGTTAATACCAGATCTTGAGATGAAGTAAGCCAACCAAACTCTGCCAGATCTGGATCTTGCCCATTCTTTTCAAGCTGCCTAATCCTGTTATGAAGTTAAGTTGTAACAGGGAATTTAAATCTTAAATACATGAGATACTGAGCAGGTTTTCAATCCCTTTTTCTGGCTCAAATCTCAGCTGATATCTATCAGTATATTTATACTGAATGAGATTTACATTAGATTCCTTACATCCAACTGTGGCCCAAAAGCAAAAGCAAGCAAGTAAGGGAAGGAAAATTACAGAAAGAGAAAGATGTCTTTATAGCAAGAAAGGGACAAAGCACTACACCTAGACAGATAGAGAGCTTAAACCAATCTTGCTGTAATTGGCCTGACATTGCCTTCAATAGCTCTTTTAAGAATCGGCTTGTTGCTGGAAGGTGCCCCTAGAGAAACAAAGCACAGTGATGCCAAAGACTCACTACCGTGTTGCAGAGGATGAAACGTGTCAATTTAAACTCAAGGATAGATTAAAACCACTGGGAAGTGGGTAGGGGAATTGCTTTCAGCTTTAGATTTTATTCTGCAAGCATAATTTAGTGCAGCTGATGTCACATAGTTTTGTAAAAAGCCGTTCAAATGGCGCACGCAAGCCTGAAAACACTTCATGATGATCCTTGCAGCCTGCAATTAGTAAAAGATGCTTGCGCTTTGTGAGTGTTATCTGCCAAAAGGCTGTTTACCCACAGGAGTTGCTTCCTCGCTTCTTTTCTCTCCTTAACTTTTCAGGAGATCCAAAACTGAGCGTGTCCTCAGCCTCCTCCAGGCTGGAGCAGGGACAGGGCTGAGGAGGGAGCTTCAAAGGCTTCACTGAAGCAATCACAAAAGGCTCTTTCAGGAACGGGTCTGAGCTAACAGGAAAGAAACAGCCCAAAAACTGTGGGGAGGGAAGACTTCTTTGATTCCTCTTCTGGTTTCTGGAGCCCAGCACACTTTGCATGCCTAGCCCCCTTCCAAAACGCTACAGATGTGGTAGGCATCAGCACACAGCTATTCAGAGTACTGATGAAGCTGCCGTCCTAAAAACCACCTTTTCTCCATACCCAGGGATATGTGAGGGCTGGCAGGCTGCAGGCAAAATTCGCTGCTCACGAGTCGAGTCCCTCCTGCTACACTGCTTTTGTTATAAGCAGCTGCTGCCAGTTTTATTCTCCCCAAATAAAACTAGAGTCTGACTCAAGAGGACAAAGTAGTAAAAACAGTAACAACAAAATCTGAGCAGAGCTGACTCTCCTGTTAAAACCCTGCCATAATTCGTCATATCCAGTAGCGCAGAAACTTCTGACTAATTAAATCATTTGAGTGTAGTGGGTTTGTGTGTCCCTTAGCTCTGTCTGTAAACACAAGCCAGCGCATTTTCCAGAACACTTCATGGCAGCAAGGAAGGAGGGAGAAGGCGGCAGCCAAGGAGCAGACGCTATTACTCTGGCTACAAGGGAATCCAACATTTGACCAAGGGTCAGTGATTTATACCACAAGAATGTTAATGACCACCAGCATGACGGACCAGCTCTTTGGTGAGGTCCTTCCTACACCTTCAAAGGATGCTGAGTCGGTTTTCCTTGAAAGCTGGGAGTAGTACAGCTTGGTCTAACACGTCTCAACGCATTGGGCTGATTTCCAGAAATTAGGACAGAAGTTTCTGGTACTGCTTTCTCATCACTGTCCACAATGCAACCATAAACCCAGACTTGCCTAGTCCCCGAATAAACACTATAGACAAACCTGCAGGGACTTAGCCCTCAGTCCCAAGGGATGGCAGTCCTTTTTAACACTTTGGTCTCGAGCAATTGCTAAGGCTGCAAGAAACACCCCCATTCCCACACAGTCAGGACCATACTCTTCCATGCACCAATGTTAATCACTGTGAAACGCCATTTTCTACAGTTGGTAGAAAACTCCTGATAAAAACAGAGATTCAAGCCAAGGCCTTACCTTGATGCCTCCAATCCTATGCTCTCCCTTGAACTCCTTGCCGTTTTTCAGCCAGTAGATGGAAGGAGTTGGGTTTCCACCCGCCGGACATCGGAAGCGAACGGTGTTGGCGGCGGGAACTGCCAGCAGCTTCTTCTCCATCTTATCTGGACGGGTCCAGAAGGGGACACCTGAGAAAGGAAAAACCAAGTCGAACAGGCCCATTTCTGCCACGGAGGATATCAGCTGTTGAGCAGATGCATTTGAGGCGGCTTTGGCATGTGCAGAGTGACAGTTAAATTGCTACCTGCTGCAGTTAAGATAAATGACACAGAAATGCTTCCCAGCTAAACGACTCTCATAGATGTAGACAGGGTGTTTGCATTTTAGGTTTGCGATGAAAGGTTCATGACCATGTTCTTGTCTCGGTAATGCCAGTATAAATTTAGAGTAGCTGCTTTTAAATCAACAGGGAGAGTTATCCCAGATCAGGATGAGAATCTGGCCTCAGCATGTAAAAAGATACAGATGTACCTTCGGGACAATAGCTGCCAAGAAGCATGAACAGCAGAAAGATGTTGGAACTGTAAAAAAATGTTGATGGGCCAGCAAGGAAGCAGAGAAAAAGTGTTAGCTGAGTGCACTGGAAAATTTTGCTTCTCAGTGAGTGCAAATGTAGCGTAACCTCCTTAAGGAAAAAAAAAAAAGCCAGTGCCAAACTGGTTTATCATGTTTATGTTCTTTAAGTACAAGCGAATTTAGTTTTAAAGATTCATGTTACCTTTGAACAGGGATAAGTTTTAAAACACCAGTGTTAGCATGAGATACTTTTTATAATCTGCTTCAAGTACAGTGATGTATCTTGGCTGTGTTACAAACATTACATATTAACTCCAAATTAAGGCAGCAGCAGCAGCAAAGTCATTATACTGGGAAGAAAGAAAGAGAAAGTTTTTTAAAAAAGCCTCCCGAGCTTTCATCTCTGCTTATGGAAACACTGCAGAGCTGCATGTGGGGTGTTTCTCCTGCCATGCTGAGGGCCACATCCAGCCCCCCAGCTCCGTGCTGCACACCACGGCCAAGGGGAGATGGGGACAGACAGCATTTGTGCTGCAAGACAGCCAAGAGGAGGCCAAGGAGTGTAACTGGCATCTCCTCCAGATGGGAAGGAAGCACCCACAGTCCCCAAACCCACCAGTCGCAGCGACCTGTGTGCTTCTGGACCAAGACAAACTGAAGGTGCAAGTCCTTCAAGAACTGCCTTGGAGAACATGATGGCCACCAAAGCTGTCAGGAAAGCATCACTGCTGGCCTCTCCTGCAGTGGTGACAATGCTCAGAAACACCAGCCAGCATCACAGCCCCACCTCAGTGCTACTCTGAAGCTTCTGCAACCCCCTTCGCCTTAACAAGGGTGTATAAAGTTTTCCCCTTGTTGCATCCCTTGGAGATGCACTTGAGCTGCTCCCTTTCTCCAGAGCTCCCCCATGTACTTAGCCCTGATATGTTTGACTGCATGAGACTCATCTCTTTGCAATTCCAGGTAAGTCAGTGATGACTCCACCTTGGTCTATGTCCCCAGGGTCCCCCATGCAGGCTCCCTGCTGCATTTCAGCTCCAAGGATTTTGCAGACAAGGTCATATAGCTCAGCCAAGGCAACCCCATGCACCCACCGATTTTTAGCACCTGCTAACACTCTCTGCATGGTCCCCTCTCCCCCATGGCTCCTTGTGAAGCCCACCTGGCCACGAGGAAATGGATGTCAGGAGCTACATCCAGGAGGCCCTCCATGTGCTGGAGATGGCCCTGCTGGGCACTTTGCTCTCACGTCTCATCTGTTTCCACACCTCTGCAGACGCCTTGTTGGACACAGGTGCTTCTGTAATGCAGTCCTGGGGTTGAAATCCAGTATTCAGAGCTTGCATCTGCCCTCAAACTGACTTGCACAACGTGCCGTGATCCCTATCAGAGTCAGTTCCACATATCAGCGGGATCTGGTGCTCACCCGTGCCGCATACACCTCAATTTTTAAACAACAAAACTGCTTAAGGCCCTTTTCTTGCCGGGATGGCACCAGAGCAGGAGTACAGCTGGCACAAACAAAAGCAAAATGAGGAATTCCTACAATTCCCGTGCTCCTGTGAAATCCCAGCTACAGCAAACAGCTCATCCAGAAGATGCCTCAAATTCTACGCGGTATCTTGGGCTAAAGCGGGACACCGTGCAGCCATCCACCTTCCAATATCTAAGCTGAGAAAAATGGTAAAGAACTGCACAAAAAAAGGGAGAACATTCCAAAAAAATATCAGCAGAGTGGGAACAACCCCTGAAGGAAGAGCAGATCTTGACGGTAAAGGAAGATCACCCATCTAGTGGGAGATGTGCCTGCCCATGGCAGGGGGGTTGGAACTAGATGATTTTTAAGGTCCCTTCCAACCCTGATGGTTCTATGATCCTATGCTGCTACCACATGCGTTGGGAAGGGCAGAAACCAAGCAAAGGCTGGGCAATAGCCCAGGCAGCAGCGGGGGGGGAATCTGGAGGAGGACAGAGCGGGCGGTGCTGGGAAGGCTGAAGAGGAGGAAGCTGCAGAAACCATGTTGGGAGAGATCTGGCCCTCAGAGGTGGTTTCTGAAGCACAGTCTATTTTCTGGCTGAACGCTTCCTTTTGGCAACGCACCCTGATTTCCCAGGGACTTTACAGGAGGTTAACGGGGCTACGGGGGAGAGTTCAGGGAAAGGCCAAGCACGGACGGAAAAGTCCCCCTTCACCACAGCTAAGAAGGGCAGGCGAATAACCTCTTGTTTGTTGTTTGATTTAACGTATCTGCCTACAATAAATCCCATTTTATGGAGTCAGTGACACTCACCCGGGCAGGGGGGTGTAACAAGATCACATGGCCACCCCGCCAGGAATGGGCTCCTCCTTGCGCTGTGTTTTTGGGAGGGATTTACCCCTTGTACACCAGCTGTGTGTGCTGTGGGGCGACGCTTCACCATGTTTTCTAACTCAAAAGATGAGCTTGAATCTCACAGGAGACCCATCAGCCCACTGGCCGCAAATTTTGCCACTGAAGCCAAGGGGGATTTTGCTATCGGAGATCGGAGAGGAGCAAGATGGGGCACAGGAAAGTTTCCAGCCGGGGATATTCTCCATGTGGAGCAAAGGCAGGATCTGCTCCTCCCTCCAATTACACACAGCTTCTCACCGGAGCACCTCCCCTCCTTTCGAGTACTCTTCCATGTGGTCTGGGGCTCACCAGGGCTGCGCACCCCGGGAATAACGTACTGAGATTCCAACAATCAGGGCATCACTCTTCAGTTGAACTGGAACTGGAAGAAAGCGTCTACACATTGAAAACTGTGCCTTTGTTCTCACTCGCAAGAGCAGCAAACAAAACATCATTGCTTTCGGTTTGCTGTGCCCCCAGAGTCCTTTCATTACCACTTTTTAAAGGGGTGAAAATGTTGCTAACTCCTCTTTTCAAGAAAAGCTCCAGAGAGTTTTGGGAGCGAGGAAGGAGGAAGCATGAAAGACAGCAAAAATTTCTAGACCCGCTCTCGCTAAATTAATTATGAGCAACAATTCTGCATGTGCAGGTGTGAAAAAAAAGGGACCCACAAACATTATCACCGGCCCTTTCTCATCATCAAACACTAAACCCGACGGTCCGTTTTGTTCGTCAAAAGACATCGGCCACCCATCCAACTGGAATGACCAATTAAAAAAAAAACTGAGAGCAATACTTGGAATAATTAATACAGCCAAGTGCTCATTTAGCAATTAGGAGCTGCCACAAAATTCTGCGGCAGACAAAATCAACCCTAATTGTGTAATTTCCCCAGCTGACGCCTCCGAGTACACAGCCAGATTTAATTGGAGATTATAGAGGTTCTTTGAAGGTGCTGGGGCTACACAGCGGGGGCTCCAAACAAACAGATACAGAGGGGTAGGGAGCACTGGGGCAGAAGAGGAGTGTGTGAAAAGGGAGTTTTGGTTTTGTTTCAGGGCCAGGAAAAACAGCTGTAGAGAACAGAGGTATTGGAAAGACTCTTTTTGCAAAGGTGAATTGCGGTTTGTGACAAGGCTGACACAAACGGTCTGATGATTTGAAGCTGCTCAAGTTCCTCTTTCTTCTTTCCTGACGCCCATCCCCAAGGGATGCTGGTTTCTGTACTGCGCTATGGAGAGGGGTGCTTAAAGGAGGGCAAGCAGAGCACGGCACTCTGTACAGAGGGTCCGTCTCTGTGCTCTCCAAGGGTTTTTGCACCAAATACTAATTTATTCTGGGACAGATTTCCTCTCATTCTCTAGCTTTTGTATTTCCAGCTCCTGTCATTCAACAATTATGGGTCAAAACCTCCAAATTAACAAGATTGGCTTTAAACTCATGAAACTATTGGAATCAGCTCTCCAAGCTCTTCTCTAAATATGAGGACAAGAAACTCTTGAACAAGACAAGACAGAAAATTAACTTATCACTGCAAGGGGCCAGGAGATAAGGTTTTATTCAGTGATGTGCAGTATGGCAACACATAATGAAACAATCCTGGATGGATTACCTCCCTCTAAATATGAATAACTCTTGGTTGTATTTTCCTTTTGCATGAAAGCGTCTTTATTGCCTTCACCCCAACAACTAGCAACCATGGCTACATCTGATGGCCAAGCAGGGGCTCATACACCTCATTTATACAGTTTTGTTTTGCTGCAAGAGATGGAGGACACACGTCTTTGGGCTGCCTGTAGAACACACCACTGGCTACGCTCATGTATCTGCCTGCCTGGGATGGTCCTGCAACTCCTGTTCCCGTTCAGATGTCCCAGTGCTGGGGTTAACAACACAGCTCCCCAGACTCAAGAGAAGACCCCTGAAGGTTAACCAGAGGGTCTGGAGGGTCTGACATCAAACAAAGCAATGTAAAACACATCCACGTCGTAACACGCCACAAGGTTTCACCATGCTGGCACATTAAGCTAATCAACTGATTTTAAAGTAGATGAGAATCCAACTTTTTATAACGAGACCTTTAAGCAAAGCCAGTTGTTACCTTCGGGTCTAAAAAAAGAGACAGCCTTGCAGTCAAGAAGACCCAGAATACAGGCTATAAATATATGTGGCGAAACGTGTGTTTTCCTTTTCAGTGAAGAGAAACGTGTCTTTCTGTACCATAAACCAGCTGATGTTTTGTGATACCTGTTGCTAAGAGATGGACTTCACTACAAACCACATAAAAAAAAAAGTACAGAACTATTAATTGTGCTCATCAGAAGCTGCTCTGCAGCAGGAAGAAATCCTGACCAAACCTAACCCTCGCTATGCCTCTACCAGGCTTCAGCAGGCATCAGGAGACCTGACCATCTCTGCAAAGGTGCCTGTCACCTTGCAGGATCGTGCCCTTAATTAGAAGCTATCAGAAAACCACTAACTGCTGCCGATGGGTCGCCTGGCACCGTAACTCACCATTACTGTCCACATACTGCACAACACAGTGGTATAGGTTTATTACAGTGGGAGACCTGTTTTAAAGTCCTGCAGGTCCAACGCTATGGGCAGGAGAAATTTTCCAGTCATGTTGAACTTCTGCCAATGTACATAGCTGATTGGGAGTTCAAATGCAAGACATTTATTTATTAAAAACACATACATACAGGCAGCTCGCTGTGCAGAAATATAAAGAGCATAATAAAACACAACACTAACGCCTCTGAAGCAAGTAATGATCCTGATTAATGCTATTGCACTTAAAGAAACAAGCACTGGGATTGAAAGGGATTCAGTGTAACAGCACCAAGAGGCTCTGTCCAAGGGCTCCCTTCCCCACGTGAGCGAAAAAAAAAAGCCAGTAAAGCCAAAGGGGTTGCTCCCGCTTATGGTATCAGTAAATTTGCCCTTGGCTAGCATAAATTTTATGCTCTGCCTCCAGCTAAGGGGGCTGGTAAGGACCAGAATTAAAAAAGATAAAAACAAAGCAGGCCAAGGTTTGTAAGGGTGTAAAACTTCTGTAATGTCAGTGTAGTAAGAAAAAAAAAAAAAATTAGTGAGGTTTTCTGGATTTACATGCTAGGAGAATTATAACTCCAGCTCATCAAGGCAGATTCACTGAACAAAGTGTCAAAAAAAACCCCAAACCAATCACGGTACTGCTGCTGTAAGGTATCACAGCAGCAATACCACTCTGGCAGCTATTTCTAAATTTCTAAATAAACATCATCACAGTACCAGGCCCAGAGAGTTTGCCCTCCCCATCCTAAGGTCACCAATTTTAACATGGATGAAGACCTGCTAACTGAACATCCAGATGAAGCACTCCACTTGGGAGCCACATCTCTTTAAAAGAAAAGGCCTCTGTACCCCAGAAAAACAAATTACCTGTATCTTCTGACTCATCGTCATCATCTTCATCATCACCCGATGAAGGGGAATCTAGGAGAAGGAGAAAGAAGTGAGGCAGAAAAAGGACAGCATGTGGGGATACCACATTGAACGAGGCTGCCGATGGTGGGCTCCGGCGAGGGAGGACATCTGAGTGACGGGTCCCCCTTCCCTGCAGCTCCACCAGCCTGTCCCTCCCACACTGCCAGCACATGGACAACCAGCCAGGAGCTTTCTGAACTGGGAGAGAGAGAGGTGTCATGAGTTTGCCCATGCTCTGCCACCAAAGACCAGGGTCCAATGCCAAATACGTCTCCCTGTGCGAAGTGTTCTTCTCCTCATAAATACAAAAGCAATTCCAAAAGGGGAAGTTTCTTTTTGCAGAACAAGCTCTACCCTGATTTTTTTTCCCCTCTAGCATTCACTCTGAAGAACTTTTTATTTCACCAAGTCTCAAAATGACAGGTCAGTGCTTCTAATTCACTTTCCCTGCATTTTTCTTCTAACTCAATACACCCCTGCCACGTCTCCCCTTGTTAACTCCTTGCTAAGCCACTCAGGCCAAAGCTTTTAAAAATACCCATTGCAATCAAACCTCTCTCTCAATAGACATTTTGATGGCTACTCCGTGAAGCAGTTCCCTTCAATTATATTCCTCCTACAGAGGCACCTTGAAGCTGTAACTGAATCCACGTTAACAGGTAGGAATTTTCCATCTGTATCTCCCCAAAACATCCTGAGTTGTTTCTCTTAACATGGTCTAACATCTTGCCTTCTCCAAGCTGTCCACAATGAAGCCTCAGACTCTTTTCCCCCAACAAACAACTACTGTAAATGTAAATCCCATGATAAAATAGCAGCTTTGTGTTTGATTTAGTTTAGATGACTTAGTACAATTCAGTGTCTAGAAGATTTAGCATAACTGACTTCATATAATCTCCAGGAATTTCTTTTTTAAATAAAGGCAAAATGCTAACAACCCAGCAACCTTTATATTCTGAGACAGCGGTAAAAGAACTTGGCCTTAAACACTAGAAAATAGGAAACTTTATGAGTGTTCAGCATGTGGCCAGAAATGTAAAGCACTACTTTAGACCAAGCCAGGCAGAACCTCCTTCNGAAAACATTAAAAAGGTAGGGGAAGGTAACAACAAATAGTACTTTTCTGCAGAATCTGGAAGGACTTCCCAGACATATTCACCATCTACAGGAGCAAGTAACACAGGAATAATCTCCCCGCTCTAGACTCAGCGGTGCATCATGCTGTGCACCTTCTCTTTAGCAAAGTCTCAAGGAAGACTTCAAGGACGTATCTAACTGCAAATCCCCAGCTGAGGTCCTGCTGGCAGCAGAACTAGGGAAATGCCACGGGGCTTGCTGAAAGTGAAGTGGATGTTTAGATGTGCTGGCTGCACCAGCAGGTTTACTCAAGTCCTGGCGAAGGCAGAAACTGAGCCAAATCCCACCAGCACCAACAGAAAAACCAGCACGTTCTCAGCCCTGCACTCAGATTTGGTTACTCATATGTTAACATGTGATTATAGTTTTCTTCTGGTTTCCAATGAAGCAATCGTGACCAGAGGAGCAGAATCAATTTTTAAACCAATTCAAAAACATTTCCAAAAACTGAGGGAAGTCTTTGACCTTGTTTGTGTTTCAGATGACAGATGCAGCTTAGGTTTTAAGACCAAATACCCCATGTTCAGAGCTACTGTTCTACTGAGGGATCTAAAACATCACCTTTTTCAGAGGTGACTAAAAATTTGTAAGCTATTTGTTGATTGATTATTTACTAAAACAGTAATCCTTTTCAGAAGTTGATGAGTATCGGCATCAGCAAGAAGTATTCTATTCTCAAACTGTGCTATTCTCAAAAAGGCTTTAATTATGAACAGAAAGGGGCTTGATTTTTTTAGTCACCTGTTTTTTAGAAATTAGTTTTGGATATTTTGAAAGCTCTTTTCACTGGTACCAGCCTGCAGTCTGTGCTCATCACAAGGGTGCTGCTCGGCCACTAAATCCAAAGGCTGTTCTGTGCGTAAAATGGTTGCAGAAATGGAGCTTCTGCCAACAGGGCTGGAAAGCAGTTTGGGCATGCGGCCGCTATTTGTGACCCTCTTCAAGAGCTCAGGTTTTAAAGAGGACAGTACGTTTCTTTTTGTAAGCAAAGCGCTCAAGCCCGTGTCTGTCAAGGGAGGCATTTTAAAGAGATCAAACCCTGCTATTAATCAACGTGGTTTTCAACCCCAAAATGCCAGCTCCACCATCTCCTTACTCTGCCTTCAGCATCTCACTGTGCACACCGAGAGTCGCTGCAGAAAAGCCAATTTGTTGCAGACTCAAAACTCATGGCCCCACGTAGGAAAATCCTGATATGCTCCTAGAACCTGGAGGCATCTCTCAAAATGGGACTGACAGCTATAATGAATATACCAGCCTAGTTTTGGTCACTTAAGAATACAGACCAGAGCAATTCCAGTTTGTTAATACAGTTTTAAACCAGTTTAACACAGAGAACAACTCCAGCCCCGAACATTAGGTATCCACATAAACACCCGACCAGATACCCGATCTAATCGTTGGCATTACCTCTAAGAAGTGGGAACACAAACCACAAATCTCCGATAACAATCTCGATCTCCGCAGTGCCACGCTGAGCAATCAATACTAATTATGAAGAAATGTCTGCGCACATGAGAGGCGCCACCATTGCCACATAAAGCAGGGCTTCAAAGTTTAAAACAAGTGCTGCTGACAGCTAAAACAGAGACTCCCACATTACCAGCACTTTGGTGGTAATGACAGTGGGCTAATAGAATCAAAGACTCATAATGCTGTCAGAAAGCAGGTTCAGGTTACTCGCTTGTTCTTAAGCTGTTATTAGCTACTATTAGCGAAGAGGAAAAACATTGGGGCTTAAACTTTTTAAAAGCAGAGGATTATCAGCCCTTCCACTATTAAAAACAATTTCTCACTTTACGAACTTTTGGGGCTAGCAGCTGTTTCATTTGAGCGTGTAACCAGCTGCCCTCTTCTGCCTCCCTGCTGCCCCTTGAACTCAAAAGCATTTTAATGTCACTTAAAAAAAAAAAGAGAGAGTAACGTTTCTAACAACCTGCAGTTCCTTGGATAGTTCCAATAATCATACCTAGTTAAAGAAAGCCTTTCAAGGGCCAAATACTTCTTTAACCATTTAATTGATATGACCTTGAAGCATTCACAGCAATCTCCAGTAACATTCAATGAAAAGCAGATGTTGGTGGCGGCTTGCTGAAACGAGCTTTTATTCTCACGATGGTTTGATTCTCTCACTTACACAAAATCCTATTTCTGGCACAAGAAAGCCCTTTATGGAATGATTTACGATCACAAACATCTCTGTGTTTAGTTTTCAAATGGAGCCCCTTTACTTTTTGAGGGAACTCAACTCTTGTAGGCAAGGGCCTACTGCTTGGAGATGCCCAAAAAAGCTCCAACAGTGCAAAGGGAAAAGTTTTCAAAACCTTAGATCCACCAGAGGTTAATTCTTCTGAAAATTCAGGCTTTTAATCTGTGTGATCAGGAGACTTTCTATTTGCTCACAGTGATGGGTATCCATGTACCAATGCAGCAGCCTGAAACCATGGAAATGATCTAGAGCTAGTGCTTAGCTATCTGGGAACAACAGATTTTTCTGGCACTCTCTGTTTAGTGATCCAGGTTTGGTCAGCTTGTAGCTGTTCTCTCCCACTGTCCTAATCATGTAAAATACGGCCAAGCTAATGACAGCACGTGCTTTGCTAACACAGCACTTGTTTGCAATATATGAATCCCAATAAGAACCTTTGATGAAGCACATAGCCGAGACATACGCTGTTTACAGATAAGCTATTTTGAAACAAACTAGCAATTTGTGATAACCAGGATGGAGGGAAGAGATTTATCAGCTACAATAGGGAAACAGTTTTGAGGAACCTCCAGCTTTTACATGCAATTTTTGCCAGTGATTTGTCACATAAAGTGGAAAAAGTCACTTAACCTTCCTGTGTCACAGTTCACTCACTCACAAAAGACTTCAAAGGCACACGTAGCATTGCATCTATTTGAGTGTTAAGGGGGATTTGGGGTTTAATCTGACTAGCACCGTTTCTAAGTCTCTCTTAGTATTAACATCAAGCTTTAACATTTGGTATGGACATGCAAGTATTCTTCGATTAGTTTGTTTTGTCAGTCTAATCACTGCCAGGAGTTACCGTGGAGGTAGAGACCTACCAAGTACTGACAAAGACCGCTAAACACCAGCTGTGCTAAACATGTGAAGGTGCAAAAATTTAAAATAAAAAAGCGCACTGAGACAGTTGTATTTCTGCACGTACCTGTAACTCTGACTGTAAAGTTTCCCAGGACCTCGTTGGAATGTCTTGGCTTGCAACTGTACAGCCCAGAGTCATCATAGGACACATTTATTATCTTCAACAGTTTTTGTCCAATATGAGTTCTGTTGGTGGGTGCAATCCCGATACCATCTTTAAACCAAAAAACGGACACAGAAGAGCCTTGAGTGTTACAGGAAAGTTCAATGGTATCTCCACTTCCAAACACCAACTCTTCCAGAAAGGCGGTCTCGCTCCTCAAGTATTCTATGAAGGGAGAAAGAAATGGAAATGAGTAACTAAGAGCAGGTGCTGGAGAGTGAAAGAACATTTTAAAAAGAACTGTATCTTATAGTTGCCCTACTGATGCTTCCATATGCCCAGAGCTCCTCCTCGCTAGAGGTAAGTCTTGCCTTCCCCAGACAAGTAGTAATGTAGAAAAAAGATGGCTGTGAACACTACAGTCAGGTCTCTGGCTAATCTACAAGGATGGTTTCAAACCTACAGTGACCAAATACAACCAACCCATCACGTGCATCACAACAAACAGCACAGACCTCTTTGTAGGGTCATTGCAACGCCCAATGCTGCATGTCAGGGTGGCCTGGCTGAAATAAGTATGTGTGCTGAAAGTTCACAGTTCAGTCTCTGGATATCGATGTCTTTATTCCTGCCAGTCCACAACCCCTGCAAGACTCAGGAAGGGTGGGATACAAGGAGCAGAAATGGAGACAAACCCAGTTTCTCAAGTGACTCTGGATGGCCCAAAGGCAGCCTCTGTGAGCTGAAGCAAACAAGGGAGAAAGGGAAGAAGATGGAGGTTCGAGTAGCTAAAATAAATGAACCATCACTAGCTCACTGGAGTTACTCTGTGCAACAAAGTACAGAATCAAAGACGGAGCACGAAAACTGAAATACCTATGAACACCATTCTCCCCACTTTGTCTACGCTAACCAACATTTTCACTTGGCATTATCCCATCTCTGTCTTCTGGCTTACACCTGCTGTGAGACTGTACACTCCACCAGGCGTAAGAGTCTTCTTGGTTTTGTACAATATGTATCACAGAGGATCCTACTCACAGTGAAGACACTTTGGTGCTATGATTATATAATTAACAAGTAAACAGTAATTCAAAAGACTGGTCTGAACCTAGCACCATTATCCAAAACCAGATCGCCTTGACTTCACCTCCAATAGTAATCAGATATGGACACAGATCCTAATTCATCATATTCATAGATTACAATCTGACTGTGAAATCAATGCAACTACAGCAGCTCTGAACACCTGAGGATGTGGCATTGGCTTCAAGCTGCTCTCTTGGCATTAAGTGAGAGTTGGAGCAGGTTCCAAGAGAAAAATGTATTGCTTTTCTCATCACACAAGTTTTTATATTTGTGGAAACTTAAAAATACAAAAATGTTTCAGTCAATAGCCTTGCAGGGTAGAAATGAAGAATCCTGGGGGGCCTGAAAATGTGGTATTTCATAGGAGGTATCGTCTCGCAGGAGGCAAAGCCCACACTCATTGGGGTTACAAAGAACCTTTCCTGTGATACCCTGGCAGCAATTCCAACTCAAATACTTTAGGTTTCGGCCAGAATTTTGTGGTATTCATACAGTCAAAGGTTTAGGGTGGTTTGGTTTTTTTTTATTTTAATGAAAAGGTTTTCCCTGAAAGCATATACTTTTAGTAAAAAGAAGACAGAGCTCCAGCATCTTCTTACTATTAGACTAGCACCTGTTGTGACATGGAGTGTTCGTCCACAGTCTCTTCCCAACTGGGATACATCCTTGGGGAAAATATGGCTAAGAAATATTCTGGTTTAAGTGTTCCTTTCAGGGTTTTTTCTTCCTCCTTCTAGCCTATAAGGATTTTTTCAACGGTACCAACTTTGGCTTCCTATTAAAAAGCCCTGTATACAGCTTTGCACTTGCAGGACTGGATACTGATTCTTTGTTGACTCTGATGGAAGCTCTTGCTAATTTCATCTACTGGAAAACAAACCTCAAGGAGCTGCACAATTCCTTCATACAAAATATACGGTTTTAGCCAAGCGGTTTGGCAAATGATGAAGACTTATATATAAGTATATTTTGGCTTTTATATCATAAACCTACCAAACAGGAACAAGCCCAGACTAAGCACAAGCCAAAATGTACTGCTTAGCCATTTAAAAGGAAATCACTGGGTTTTTGAAAGATGTAGCAAACCTCGGATAACGACAAAGCGACAAATTATTTTTATAAAACATAATTAGGGAATGCTAAAATGCAGAAGAAATTCACTTCAGACTCAGAGCAGAATGATTGAGGTCTGAAGCTTCTTCTCTGGAAAGAAGCATCACCTCTTGTTTCTGACAACTTTATTTTGGCTTTTCTGCCGTCGATCTCCCATGCCAGTCTCCAGCAGATACCCTGGTGTCTCTTAAATCCACAGTTCAGTCCTAGTGACTTTGTTCCTCCTGACCAAGAGTAATATCTGGAGTGGTGAATTAAAAGGAGAATGTTACTAAGGGTTTTAATCTCTCTTCTTTAAACAGTTTTTCAGTTTATATGCTTATGGCATAAAAAATAAACAGGACCCAAATTGAAGACCTCCACAAAGTACTTAAATGTGCACTTAAGTGCTTAAGCCCTTTGCCCAGCTGCGACTCTGGAGAATGAAATTTTACTATTATTATTCCTCATACAGCTTTCAAATACAATGATAAATCCAAAAGCCGACAGTCTAATTTCTGTGCTGAGAACAGATGGAGTTTAAAGCAGGGAACCAGAGCTCACGTCTCCCAATAGGTGTCCAGAACCTCCTTCCTGCCTTCTAGTTGGCAAGCGCCTTGTGCTTCCAAAACCTTCTCAAGAAGGACAGTTCCTCCCCCACCAAAACATAAAGGAGACATGAAGTCGCCCTTCCTGAGGCCAAGCATCCAGCCATCAGATTGACTTGCAGAAGTCTACATTTCCAATCACATTGCGTGAACAAAGTGCACAGCTTGTGCTTGGAAGGGGTTTAACATAGATGCGCTGAGCCCTTCTGGGGACCTGGGCGAGGGTTTGGCCACCGTCTTCATCCTGCATTTCCCACTGCTAAATCATAAGGAAACCAGTAGAGGGGAGCAGGCACCGAGCTCTCCTAACATGCTCGCTTCTTCCAACTGGACATGCAGCTTTGATTGAGGCAGCCAAAAAGCCTTCCACCACAAAGCAGCGCTGCGGGAAGGCAGGTTTTCACGTTTACTGGGGCTATGAACACACATCTCCTGGATCTCAGTCTTGGGTCCTAAGAAGACCATCCTCACTGCTGGCAAACACCTATCCCCATGTGTCCTTTAAAAATTTCCTAAAGCGTTTCCACTGCAAGTTAGGTTGCAAAGGTTTGCCTCCCACGCCCCAGCTCTCCCAAAGGAAAATCTCATTTGAGATCTAACTGACGTTAACAGCATCTTTTTAAAACCCACAGCAGACATAAGTATAAATTACTGGGGAGTTAACTCGTGTAGGGATTACAGGAGCCCACTCCACTACCTGCCAGCAGAGGAGAGATTAATGCATTTGCAGCTTTAACGGGTTCTTGGAGAGGAGGAGTCTAGCTGGGTCACGGGCTCCCAAGATATGACTAAAATTCAACCATTTATTAGTTTAGCCAAAGCAGTAATGAGTTGAGAATCACCAAGAGACGGTTCTGATGGAGATTGGCACTTGCATCATCATCACTGCTGCTTGTAGCAAACATGCTACAGAGAAAGAGGCAATTCTTAAGCTGTTCAGAGGAGAAAAAAGGCAGCAACTAGCTGGGAAGCACCTTCCACAACGAGAAGCAGCTGGTCCAGCAATGCTAAAATGCTTTTGTATGTATTCACTTATAAGGATAAGATACTTCATCTCTGTAACTGCTTGGCTCATCCCAGCAATAATTCACTTTCTGTGTGGTTTGCAGCTCCAAGTGCTTAAGCGTGTCAGTATTTCCATCAGATGTCTGCTCCTCTTAGGCATCAATACTTGTTTCTGGCTGAGCGTGGAAATGTTTTATTTTGGTTTTAATGCAGGCAGCTCTCAAGAACTGCATGAAGATATGCAGGTTTTTATTTTTCAGGCATGAGAGGATGAGGAGGTAGAAGATTCCTGGGCTGCTTATGGCCCCCCCAAGAACTCCAAGCCAACCTAGAGCCTGGCTGGTGCCCTCCTTGGTGTCAGGGACTATTTCCAGGTGCTGTGGCAGAAAGCATTGATTGGGGCTGCTCCCGGGTGTCAAAGGCCCACAGCGTCTGTGGGAGGCTCGGTGGGGTGGGGGAGCCCCAGGGCCCCACGCCACCTCGCAGGGTGCTGGGTCCTGACTCCAGGACACTCCATTTGTGTATTTCTCTTCACCTATGTTTTTCCTCCTGGAATAGCTTCCCATGATCCTGCTTTTCCAAACATTAAAGTGTTTGGGAGCCTACTGAGGGACTGCTCAGGTGGGCACATGTCTTCCCCCTCATCATCATCCTCCTCCAGTGAGCATCCCGCAGCCAGGGCACAGCACCATACAACCAAAACCCAGGACTCCCCCCCCAGAGGGCTCCAGGCACATGACCTTAACTACCACCAGCAAAATATTCCTCACCCCACCTTGAACTCTGGCAATTCCAGTGAGGCTTTTTGGGATTGCTTCACAGCCTGGTGGTGGAATGGACTAAGTGGATCATATTTTCCCTTTTTGAAGTTGGACAAGCTGTATTTGGCACATTAACAAGCAGAAAGATAGCAGCACTCCGCGCACTTCTCTCTTCAGGATAATTCAAAAACGTTCCTTGTTCTATGCATTTTATTGCACCAAATCCACCGTGACAGGATATATTACAGGATCACAGAGCAACAACCATGCCAGAGCTTTCTCCTGTTGAGTTTGGCATCCTGTTCCCAGGGGGATGATGGTCACAGCCACCAAGTTTGTGGCTAACTGCTGGAGGGATATGTAAACCTGGCAAAGAGCACGTAGACTATCCTCAGGCTCAGACCATGTCCTCTATGCACGCTTAATCCTCATTTACTCCAAATAAGTGTCCCACCCCGTGTTAATGGGAGCCACAGTATTATTCACCGCCCCAACAGTGTTTTTCCAAATAGCTGTGTGGCTGCTCGTGGGATGGGGCCACTTCCCCATCTCACCTCGGGACTTCTGCACTGGGAAGCGCAAACCCTGTTGCCCTGAAGGGGAGTAACACCATTTTCTTGCTGAATGCTGTATATTTGGGACCTGCCTTAATTTAAAAAGCAGCCAGGAAGGGTGACAAGTGACCTCAGTGCCACCTCCCCGCGAGCACCCTGCCATGTGCCTGATCCTTCTGTCCCCCAGAGAGGCAGATGGGCCTCGGAGGAATAATGAAAACCATCAAACCAGTCCCTGGCCCTGCACCCAGCAGCAGCCCCCGTGAGAGGTGGGGACGATAAGATCGTGGGATCGCCCGTTTCCCCATGTACCTGCCTTCTCAGGGCAGATAAGATCGAGGGAGCGGCCCCCGCAGCAAAGCGAGCTCACCTAGAGTCACCACTTACCCTCACAGTACCGCGGGGAGCTGCTAGGGTATCTTATTTTATACACGAATTTTTGGCGATGCTTTATGCAAGGCAACGCTTCCCCTTTCTGCAGCAGCCATGAAGGTGCCAGTGGAAGAGCATCCCTGCCTGGCCACGGCCCTACCGCCCCAAAGGGCACCTCACCAGCCTGGCACAGCAAAATATAATACATAAAATAGAAGTCTTATGTGGTTTATACATTATCATATTAAATATCTTTTATATTTTTATATATATCTATGCATACATAGTATTATATATAATATTGTATGTATATGATATTGTATATATTATATATATAAAAATAGAAAGTATTACATAAAACAGGTATCCTATCTTCTCCCTTCCTCCCCTTTTCTCCCCCTTCAAGGGCAAGACCCCTCTAAGAGCACATTTCCTACTGTCAAGCTGCAGCCATCCCAGGAAGGAGCTCCGGCCATCACAGCAGCAAGGGATGCTTTGCCAAAGCAATACCATTTCCTACGTGGTGTTCAGCTGGGTTACCTCCTCTGCTCAATGGGGCTCAAACCTCAGCAAAAATAAAAAAATCTGGTTGCTTCTGTAAAAGCCTAAACCACAATCGAGAAATGTGCCTTTAGGAAACCATGTCTGAAAAGGGTCTGCCTCCGTCGTTTGAAGGTGCCACTTTATCTTTCACCTATTGTGTGTGTTTGCTGCAAGGGGGGTAGTTCTCCTGGAAAAGCTTAAAATAACTTTCCTAATAATAATGCAAGGTAAACTGTTTATACTGTATTACCACTGCAGTGGCCTATGCAATTGTTACCAGACAAGGTTTCTTCAACAGATGTTAACAAGTGTGCTGCACTGCATTACCACCCATAGTAAAAAATCACCATGAGGTTTTTTTTAGGTCTGTGTTAGGAGGAAAGCAAACTTTTTTTCCTAGAGAATGAGCAGAAGATAACCAGGTTTAGTTCTGTCATATGCAGCTTTCTTCATAAACAAGAGATTATGGAAAGAAAAAAAAATTCTCTAGTGTTTAGCTTGGCCATCTCCGAAAGCGACTTTGGAAGAGCTTCTCAAATGGAAAAGCAGATGTTGCAAATCTGCCTTATCTATGGAGCAACTGTTGACTCTGTTGTGCAAATCCTAATTTACATCTGCATGAAAGGTTTCAGAGATTAAATGGCATTCAAGGAGGAATATTAGCTTTTCTCCCTCCCTCCAGCCCTCCTTTGAATGGATTTACTACTGGCAATTAGCTTTCTGTTCCACCGGCCAAGTAGAAAACAGGATTCATCAGGACTCTACAGTATCCTCCTTTTAATGGACTGTTTTCTCAAATCACACAATTCAGATGCTGAGAGTCAGAAGAAGAAATAAATCGTCACAAAGCTAAAATAGTTACAAAAACACTTTGACCAGGAGGATTTCCCTCTGGCACTTGGAAAGCCCTGAGAAGAAAAAAAAAGAGAACAAATCAAAGGGGTCTCCTGGCTACACCTAACAAGAATGGGAATGCAAAACCCCAGAGACACAAAGCTTTGGTTGCTGATGAGAGAGCAGAGCCTGTCCCAAAGACAGCCTTCAGCTGGGACTTTGCTGGCTTAAAGGAACAGGCAGTAACAGGGTTTTCCTCAAAGTCTGGACAGGCTGTGCAAGCAAACACTTTCTTTGGTTCCCCACTCAAAATACAAAAGAGTAGAGCAACCACCACCACTATCTATTTATCTCACAGTTCTGCACTCCGTTGGGTTTTTTTAACAGAAATAAAAGAACTGATATGAAGTGTCCTCCCCTTCTTCATCAATGGTCCCTAAAGACAGGGTCCAGCAGCACGGGAATGCTGAGGTCCCAAGGCTGTGCTGCTCCATGCGTCCTATGGGAGCTCCTGGCTTATGCTGAAGCACCTCATGGATGCCCATGCAGATAGCTCTTTCTCTCCCAGATGCTGAAGCCTTTGTGCTTTACTCAAGGGGAGGGCAGCAATAAGCTGTATCAGATCTCAGTAGCTCATGCCCATGGTGGGAATGACACCAGTCCCAGCCCGGCACATGGGTGAGTGCATCCTTGCAGCTGGTCCCACGGCCCACCTCACCCAACCACGGTGGCCAAATGTGGTCAAGCCAGACTGTTCCCTACTCAAGGCAGAGTGAGGAAACACCTGTTGGGCTGATCCTGGGTGAAGCACAAAAGAATGTGCGGATGGGTTGTCATCCTTTTGGTATCTGCCTCTTGTTGCTGCTGAAGAATGGTGGCCAACTTGGCCCTAGCTTCCGCACAGCACAGCAGGGGCACCCCAGCTTGATCTCGACAGACAGATCCCACCACAAAACAGCTCATGTTTTTGCATTCCTGCTTCTCATGCCTGAAGAAGTCCACAAAAACCTCACCATTGCAGCAAGCAAGCAACAACCACAACCCCTTTCCAAAGCCAATGGAGGCAGCTACGGAAACTGAGGCACAAACTGAGGCTTCCCAGCATCCCAACAGACTGAGCAAAGCTTGCCCCCAGCCTCGATCAAAGCAGGGTCCTGCCAAAGTGTGGAGACCCTGAGCAAACGTATGATCTTTAGCATCAGCGCTCCATGCCATCCCGCCTGCTTCACTGGACCAGGCTACCTGGTGGGGCTTCGTAGGCGAGGCACACCAAGTAATTAGCAAAGTTTGCAACAAGAACTACAGATTACACAAATGAGCGCTCCACAAAGCGTAACAGGAGAGAAACTCAATCTTTGGAAATATTTTTAAACTGTCTTATTAAATCCTTAAAAGAATAAGCACACATCGCTGAACAATTCTTTTGAGTTATTTTTTCAGGGCTCTTCCTCTATGCCCTCATTTCCTTGCTCAAATCCTTCAAAAATTCATTACTTTCGGAGTTCTCAGCTTGCAGGGTGGGTTTTCAGCTATTTAGTTAATTCTAGCAAAACATTCACCACCTATTAACTGCTTTTGTGGATGCATTTTTTAAAAAAGACGTAAGTTCACCAGGCCCAAAACTATTTAGGTTTACATCACATGGACTTTTTAGAGAGGCAAGGATTCATGGTCCCCTTACAATTCCCAGGCAGGCCTGCCCCTGCCCCTGGCAGTTACTTGTGACGCTTTTCTGATACTTGCGATGCTTTTCTGAAGTAGGCTTTGAGATCACATGGCATCAGAAAAAATTCGCCATAAAGCCCCAACCTTTCCCCTTGGGTTCACAGCTATGCAGCTCCCAAATCCCAGCTCCTCTGCATTTCCCTCACACTTTTAATGTGCGCTCCTCTAATCTTCATTTAATGCAGGCAGCTGGCTGTAAATACCCCTGAACAATGACTTTAATCCTAAGTATCCTGAAGCCCCCTGCTTCCTCCCCACACCAAAACTGAAGGGAAAAAAAAATAAAAAGAACAGCCTCATGACAGCAAGATGGAGAAATCCAAGCTATCCACTGGGCCAAAGGAGCAGAAAGACACAATGAGCTAAATTTTGCCTGGTTTGCTAATTAAAAACGGAAGCTACCCCACTCCGGAGCCAAGGCGGGGAGGTGGGGGGAGTTTTCATGCTATTCAAAAAATCGGCTTCCAACTGGGACCATATTCACTCCACATTAATTGTCATTCCAACTACGAGTGTCCTAGTTTCAAAATGAAAACTACTCTCCAGTGTAGCTAGTGAAAACTAACACCAGTTTAGAGGCATTAAACAAAATTTATTGATTGCATTTTCCCACCCACTAAAACTTTAATAAGCATTAAACCTCAAACTCCTGGCCCCGTTTCCTCCCTCTACCCTCTCTCTCCATAAAAAGGGTCAGGCTTCTCTATATGGAGATTAGGACTTAATGTTTGGTATTTGTTTATGAGCCTATCAATTGCTTCTATTTCATGGGGGGGAAAAAGCACATCTGAAAAAAAAAAAAACCCTCTTGTACACAGATTAAGAGAGGGCAAAGGTTTAGGGTAGTTTGGGTGGGTTTTTTTCCAACTCATTGTGGGTTTTAGATATATGACGGATCATGTTCACGTGAATGAAAATAAGTAAATATTCCCCATTCCCCTTTTCGCAACTTTCCCTTGAGTTACATAAAATGGTATTTTTTCCAAGATTCCTATTTCTCTGTAATAAAACGCAGAACTTCAAGTTTTCTCTGCTAGCTGTTTTCAGCTGTGTAAAAGGAAAAAAAATAACAATTTGGGGGCCACTCTGTCTGCATACTTAGTAAAAAAAACAAAGGCCAAACATTTGAAATGCAAAGGTCAGTGATTAAACCCAGAAATCCATATCTAGGCATCAAAACGAATAGCCAGATTTTAAGAGTGCTTAAGTGATTTAAATGCAGAGCCTGACCTGGCTCAGCATCTTTCAAAACCAAGCCTGTTATTTCAGTGCCTCAAGCAAGATTTAGGTGCCAGGTACCCAAGTTGGAGAAGTTTAACAGTAATCTCCTTTCGGGAAGCCTGATCCACTTTAATCTAAAGTCGTGAATGACAAATCAAGATTTTGTTATTTAGAAAGCATGTCTAACTAAAGCTGTGACACTCTGTCCTTGTGCTAAACTCTTATCCTTCAGCATTATTAGAAAGAGTTCGGAGAGATGGTAAAAGAAAAGTAGATGTCAAAAATTCTTTTATTTCTCCTCTTTAAAGAAGACTGATAAAGGGATTAGACAGCTTTGAGTTCACTGTTCTGTTAAATCAACCTTACAATATTTTTTCAGCTTGTTTGACTCGCTGTTCCTGTATACATTTGTGTTTTCACCTTTCTGCAATCAAATCCCACACTTAGCGTTTGTTCTGCGCTTCTCACAGGAAACTTGGTCGGTTCTTTATTTGTACTAAGTCTATGGAGTTATAGAAAACAGACTTGGAAAACAAACCCTAAATTAGCAGGACTTACCAGCTTCCATGCATATGCGCACACACACAGGGCATCACATACCATCCAACCCAAATGTGGTGGTTTATCATTTCCAGCAGCAACAGCAGGGCATCAGGTTCACCAGAATGGACCTTTTAATGGTCTCCTGCAACCGTATCTATTACAGCGGGTTTTGGGCTGCACGTAATAAATTAAGAGAGAGTTCAAGGAAGTCATGCGTATCTCGGTTCCCACTCCCTTCAAGCAGTTTCAATACCCTCAAATAATCATCTTCTACAGAGTGTACTATGATAGGCTCCAGTGATGCCAGAAGCAGGTAAGCCACCTCTGTAGACGGCTATTTTAATGCTGCCGTAAGGAAATGCAGACGCTCTGCAGAGGGCTGTTTCCAGCGTCCTGCAGCTGGTCCTACCTGCACCAGCCAGGGACATTCCACAGGTACTTTTGGACACCTGCCCCATCCTCCACAGTCTGATTTTCCCAGCTTTTCCCTTCCTTCCCCCATGAGAAACACTTTTAAAACCTCTTCCCCTCTGCGAACAAGCACCCAAGTGCCTGAGTAAGATGGATGCTGTTGCGATAGCAGCGATGGTCATTGCAACAAGCAAGAAAGGAGAAAGAAAAGGAGAAAGTAAATAGCTACTTCTCTCTGTCAGATGGAAAATGATGATAAAAACTGAGCCCAGCAGCCACCCAAGGGTTGGATTTGTCTGAAAGTCAGTCACCAAAGCTAAGCTTCAGCCACACTTCCCTTGAGTGGGATGGGCGGAAGAGCCACCACCTTGTACCAACCACTAGAGAAGACATGAAGTTGGACAACTGCCTCAAATATTAACACCTATTTATCCACATTGACCGACACACTCATATGTGGAGCAAGAGATGCCCACAGCAGTGAGACCAAGTTTTGAGTGACCCAAAACATGGGGTCTGGCCCTTCCGCTCCCTTTCCAAGGGCTGACAGCTAATTCAGGGTCATCTCCTTTCCTCCCTGCCCTGAGACACCACACATTGCTCCTCCAGCTGCTCCTTCTCATTCCCAAAAAAGCCAGGCTTGAGCACCATGTGAAGTTATTCCTGCAAAGACTGCACTGCTTGTCCACACCTCATTCGCTATGCACTGGGAGGAGCGGGAGAAAACCTCCACTTCAAACATCTACATGTCTTTTGAAAGCACTTGAGGAAGTTTCAGGCCTTTTTGCCAGGACTAGCACATTCCACCCACAAGATGACCTTGTTCAGAGCACGCAGACAGCTCCTCAGGGGAAGGATCTACCAGATCCAGCACAGGAGGGCAGCGACCCCACCATCGAAACCAGAGCAGTGGGTACAAACCAGCCCTTTTTTGCCCCTACACTGAGGGCAACGGAGCAAAGGAGAACCTCTGCTGTGTCCCCACCCACTTCGGTGGTTCCCATCCCTCCACAAAGGCTTTCCCCACAGAGAAGCCCACTGCTTTCTCAAATCCCAAGATGCCAGCCCATCTACACATAAAAATGGGGCAGAAAGCTCACTCTTTCACTACACAGGTTGGAGTCCCAGTGCAACTCAATAAACACTTTCTAGGAGTTATTTTCCTTTTTGCCTGGCCAGATCTCAAAGCATTTCTGCGGCAGTAGGTTTCAGGTTGGGGTTTCCTTTGCCTCCTTGTCCAAATAATAGCTATACTAATCGAACCACTATCCAAAAGAGAATTAAACGTGATCCTTTCGTCCACGCTCTAGGGGTTCCCATTTGCTCCTGCAGCTCCCTCTGCTCTACCTGAAAGGAGGGCAAGAGAAGGTGCCACTGTCAACGCGTCCCCCTCTGAGACATCCAAGGCTGACAGAAAGGTTAAGCATCTGTAACACCGTATCAACACTGTATTTATTTAAACTCCAGGGTACTTACTGTATTTATTTTGTATCCCAGCTAGGATGGGAGCTGGGGGTGCAGGAGGCACTTTGCCTAGTATCTTCAAGGCCAGAATCAGCACCCCCCAATAATGGCTTATACTCTTGTTCCTAAGCCAGGGAAACCAAGAGCCTAGAAAGCCTGAAGCTTATTTTTATGCTTAATTACAGATTTGAAGTGCATGCCACTGGGCCCTCACTCATTACACTTCTGACACTTTGGGGCCGAGCTGGAATAAATGCTTTACACTTGCTCGTCACTCACTACGTTCACAGGTGTTTAACTCTGAAGGTGGGTGATGGATTGGTAGCAGCTTTGGGCAGGGATGCAGAGAGGACACCATCTGCTATTTCTTACTTTTTTGGTTTTTCCCCCCCTTTCCTTTCTGTAATTAATTGATTTGTAAATTGGGAGGCAGAGCTCCCTTGCAGTCTTCGCTTCCGATCGCCCCTGCAAAGCAACGGCGAAGGACACCTCAGGGCGGCTGCAAGGTCTAAGCGCTGCCCGTGGGGCGAGATGCGGCAGTAGGGCCAGTGAGGGGGAGTGCTGGGCTCCCAGCCCTGGGGGGCTCAGCCCACTCAGAGACCTGCCAAGGCCCATCCCACTCACGCTGCAAGCAAGAGGCTTTTCTGAGTTTTCCCTGGGGAAAAAAAGAAAGAAAGGAAAAAAAAGCTTTCATAGAAAGCTGCGAGGATATGCATAACACACCGGCTGGAAAAACTAACATATTTTTAAATATAATTTTTTTCCAACTGCATTCGCTCGCAGCTCGTCTTCTTACGCGGTAAATACCCGCTAATTTATGCACCTCAGTTTACCAGCCCCCCCTTCTCCCCCCCCCCCACTTCTGCATGAATCCCCAGCCTATTAACACAACTATTTAAACTGGACATGTTTTCTTAACATTCCTCTTCTTTCATAAACTGCCAAGTGACAGTTGTTTACTGTCAACAAGCCTGGGTACTCTAAGACAGGGAGAAATATGCCCTTTCAAAAGGCAGACATATCGGCTACCAAAGGAAGATTAAAATCTGGTGTTTTTCTCTTCTCCCTCCCCAAAAATGCTTTATTCGTACAGATGCACATGATACAGATCAGGAGAGATGGTACTATGCCTAATTCCAATCATTCTTTTAATTAAAGACAGGCTCATGGAGGATTTATCTTTGGTTGCACATGTTAGTTGTCAGGGCGCACTCTTAACTCCCTAATCTTCCCACTGCAACTGGTTTTTCCTCTTCACTTTTAGCTCTGATACCCCCATCTCCCAAAGCACATCTCGGGGAATCAGCACGTTCATCTTGCACGGATCCTGCTACGGGTTTAAAACAAAATGCTTGCCTGGGGGAATCTATATAGAGAAATTAAAAAATTTTAAGCAAAAAAATCAGATCACAGCTTAGTTCAAGTCCAACAGTCTCCAAACAAGCTGCTGAAATATTTTGCTGGGAGGGAATTTCTTGTGCTCGAATCTTGCACGTGAAAGGGGGAATATGCAAAAAAAAAAAAAAAAAACAACAAACCAAAAACCACCCAGATCCTCTGAGAAAACTCTGAAGCACCAAGCTCCTCAGCTGGCTCCAGTCCCCATGTAAGCGGTCCCAGAGCTCGGCAGCCCCATCCTGTCCCTGGGCAGGATCAGCTTGCCCCCAGCTCAGCCCAGCTCACCCCCGGACCCCTGTGGGGGATTATTAACACTCTCCCCGGCGCATTGTGCGGCTTGCAGATCACGGCGCTGGGGGCTAATGCCGGCTGACACTGATATGATGGCACCGAGGACGGGGCGGGAGGGGATGGAGGCCGGCGTTGCGGCTCAGCTCCACGCAGGACTTGTGCCGGAGTCAGAGGGGGCCCAGGCAGCGGCCGGCCATCACCGTGGCCTCTGGCGCTCACGTTTGGGCCTGCTTCAAAACTGGGGTTATAAAAACCGAGATGGGAAGAAGCGAAGGCCTGCAATACAGCAGGTCGAGAGGAACGGGAGGTCACGCAGAGCTGGCGTCAGGGCTCACCCCCATGAAGCGCTGACGGGCATCTACCCACCCCCAAACCGGGGAGCCTTTTTACCCGCGAGTTTCCTCTGCTTGTTAAAATGTTTGGGTCATTAGAAAACTTGCCAAACAATCCCTGCTTATGCTAAATAGCTGCTCCCACCACGATCTGTGAAGGGCTTCAGCCTGCTCCCTTGGAAATCAATGGGGGCTTTTCTGCTTAGGATTCAATAGGCGCAAGATCAGGACCTCATTATTATTTTTACAGGACTACAAGCAGCAGAGACCGGCAAAACCCCCAAACAAAGCAACAGCTCTCCAAACCAGGAGCCAAACTTGCCCTGAAGGATCTTTACAAGCTCTGCCAAGCATCAAAGTAAAATTAAAAATCCAGTTCTTGGGAGCTTTTCAGTTTTTTGACAGGGAAAGTGCAAGGTTAATAAAGGCTGGTCTCATCATTTGGATCCAGGAACATCTCCCGTAGCTCCCTTTTCCTCAAAACAAAAGCCTTCACAGATGTGTATTTTGCCTTCCCCAGGGGGACGGAGTAAGAGGGGACGAGTTGTCAGTCCAGGGTGATGCACGTTGCCCTGCGGGACCCCATGGGTCCCAGAGAAGAAACAACCTCAGGCTTTCCCTTCTTCTCCTCTGTTCCACGCCATGATGAAACCCACCAGTAGGTCCCTCTGCAGAGCTACCACCAGCAACACAGGGGATCAGATGGCTCCTGGGAGGTGGGTCCTGCTGTGGGGACCACATCTGCACCCCATCTCCACAGAAGCCAGGTGCCGCCCGCATTTTGTGAGAGCAGCCTCAGCGAGCCTCTTGTCCTTAGCGCCTTCCTCACAGCTCTAGGACAGGAAAGTTCTCCATTTCTTGCCTGCTACTTTGCATTGCTCCTCTCTCTTGGCATCGGTGAGAGCTCACCTACGCACCGCATAACCACCGCCAGGTTTGGCCCTTAAGCAACACCCAGCTATTTTGCTGACTCCTTTACACCCAACTCGCCCCAGGTCAACTCCAAAGTGCTTCAACTCCATTTTACTCCCCTACCGCTGGGTACTATCCCAATCCTCATAACTTACCCGTGATCTGGTCTCCAAAGCTTTACTGATGTTAGTTACATCAGCTGAAGCACTTTAGTGAGATTCCTTGTGAAGAGCACAAGGAAGTTCAGTGCAATAAAGGCACAACTACAAAACATCCCATTTTGGGGGGGCAAAAGCATTAAACGAAGATAAGCTAACAAATAATTTGATTAGTTATCAAACAGCAGGAGTTGGGAAGCCAGCCGTGTGGGTCTCTGGCATGCCATGGTGTACCATGATCGCCTGTTACTTCCTTTCCCTAAAAACCTTATATTCAAACTAAGGGATGTATCGATGGCTTGGCTTCTCAGGTGAAAAGGAAAAGAGGGGGGACAAAATACGCAAACTGACATGCTGCCATGTGTCAGCTTGACATCTGGAGGTAGTTCAACAGCTCCCAGTACAAGCCTTGGGTGCCAACACCGACGCTGGGGTCCTCATGCTGCAGCATTCCCAGGGCAGACTGCCTTCAGCGCACACCGCAGCCTGCGGAGCTTCGCTTCCTCGCAGAGAGTGATCCTCGACTGTGTCCTTTCCTCACCCGAAAACTTGGAACCCTTCTCGCTTCTGAGTCATTAATACTTTTAACCCCTCGCAACCTGCAGAAATGGCACAGCCCCAAAATCTCACAGATGCTAAACGTGTAAGCACATGGTAATTGTTTTGCATACAGTTCTCCGTGATAAAGAAATCTGCTTCCAAGTTTTAATATAACCTTTTCATTTAACCAATTATTTATCTTCCCCTGCTTTCTGGATTTGAGAAAGCAAGGCCAGCACACAAGACCTACCTCCCCCTCTGCAATAAAAACCACAGCTTTTTTAGACAAATATATCTGAAACTGAAGCGGTTACTGGAGAAATGTTTTCTTACTTGACTGTGCTGCTACTCTTAAAGAAAAACAGCTTTGCTACATTGTATCACCCGAATGTCACATCAACAACCAAAAAACCCCAAACATTTAACTACCTGGCTAGTCCCTGTCCACCTGAACATGACAACCCCATAGAGAGCCGATCAGAATAATAGGGCAGGTTTACGTCTGATTACCTTTCACATTTTAACTACTAAGTTTACCAAAGGTTTTACTCAGTTCATATCTCACAGTTCTTGTTTGCTTTTGATATTACAGAAACTTCCTGGTCATTCAAGCCAAGGCACAGATACTTTAGGGGGGTAAGCGCACCAGGAATACCGCATTCACTGCAGGAATAAAAGCCCTTCTTCACACATCCAGGGCTCTAAATCATATCTATGGCACTTGGCAACCTGAGCTGTAAGCATATCGGAAAGGGGGCACTGGGACAGTCAGCTCTACTTCGGAGAAAAAGTACATTTTTTTTTACAAGATCACCAGATAATCAGCCAAAAGAGGGGCAAACAGTAAACTGATAAACTATGTAGGAGTAGGAGGTCACGAAAAAAAAAAAGTCAGAGTGTAACAAGGCATTTTAAGGTGCTTTTGGCATCATACGTGTCTTCAGACATGGCTTTAGCTTGGAGTTTGTATAGGGGATGCTAGCGGATTTACTCCTCCCAAGAGCCCAGGCTAAAAAAAAAGGATGTATGGCAAATTTTTACCAAGCCACCATCCTCTCTGGCATCCAGACTGAGGAGAATAAAGTTTATAAACTAACAAGTATTAAGGAGATGAAACGACAAACAAACACTGACACTACCTAATGGCTTGGAGGGTGCTGAGTCAGCGGGCGATTTCAAGCAGTTGTTGGGTTTTTTTGAAGGGTTAGAAAAAAATGAAGAAACAGGTATGCAGAGCCAGACAAACTCCCAGGATATAAGATAAGCTACAAGCACGTAGCATACTAGGAAAAAGAGAAAAGCCTATTCAAATGGGGAAACAGAATTAAAATGCAGTCAGTTCAATTGATTGTCTGTGTATTAGGTCCATCCTAGATGGGAAAAAAGGTCTTCCAGCTGGGGAGGAAATTTCACCTGTATTTTTACTACAAATATCTGAACTTGTAACATTCCTATTAGCTCTACTCTGCATATATTAAAGACTACGAAAAGCTGAACCGTGAGGAGAACACAGCCATTTCTCCACCTATAGGGAAGTCTGAGGGCACAGGCCCGGGCTCCTGCACTGGATCCTACACACTTCAGTGACCAGCCAGAAAAACCTAGCAGCAGGCTGTGCCCTAACCTCAGCTGAAATTCAGGTTCAGTTAATGCTTTCAGTCACAGCTCTGTTTGCCAGCTGACAGATCGCTGTCAGAAACGTCTTGGCCAAATGCTTTTGTTAAATGGAAATTTTATTAACTGCTCAGAAACTGCAGTTATTCCCTATCTTTTAGGGTCTCTAACTGAAACAGCAGAGGTATGCAGTAGGTTTTCCGGGAGGACAGCTTTCTAAGCATGTAGCTGCACATCAAAGTTAACTTTTATCGACCTTTAGAGGAAAAGTTTTGCTTCCCAGCTTTGTATAGTGGAAAAAAAAACCCCTCCCCTAGCAAAATTTCAGCTTTTTCAGCAAAATTTCAGGCAGCCAACTGGGTCCCACTGGATGGCAACGGTCCTGATGGAGTGGGGATGCAGCAATCAAGACTTCTTTAGTGTTCACCTAACTTCAAAAACCACGCTCAGGCAGGATTGTGGACAGGTACGCTTTCCTGAATGGCACTGAAGATTTGTTGGAGGGAGTCGTAAAATTTAACACACTGGTCAGAGTGGCTTACTTTAATTGCATGATTTAATTAGCAGATCAACACTTCGCTACACAATTTTCAGATTTACTTTCATCACGTTCCCTACTCAGTGTTTGTTAATAAAGTCTTAATTAAAAGAAAAAAAAACACCCAGATTTAATTGGAGTGACCCTTGTCAATACGCGCAGAAGACATGATGTTATACAGCTAGTATCGAATACATTAATGAGTCTGCACTGAAACAGAATTTCTAGTTTGCTACTTGCTAAGAAATACATTTTTTTTAAAAAAAGGAAGCATATTTCATCATCTTTACTCAAATCTTCTTGGTTTATTGCTCAGCAAAATATCCTAGTCTCAACATTAAAGACTTAATTAGCTCTTTTAGCCCCTACTGTTAATGAGAACAATGAATCAACTTTTAATCTTAAAACTGCATCACTCATAGCTGCCCACTGAACCTAAAGGATATCTGGTCTCAGGCACAAAGTAGGCAACAATATAAATACATAAGGGACTCTTTAGCGGGTTTTTATGCGTAAACCCCAAGGCCGGCTCCAGGAATTTGGCACTCACTTCAATACCTTTATAATTTCAGGGCGAACTTTGAAACGCTCAGATGCACAAAGCGAAGCACCTTGGACCCTCCGCTGGGCACAAGCTGAAAGGCCACAAGAGCCCGGCTGCCATCAGCTGCACGAAGAAAAATATCTCACCCAGGGCTTCACCAGTTCTTTCCAAGCAGAAAAGAAGTCTCAGGAATCAGTACACATCCTCCTGCTCAACTTAAGCAAAATACCAAAAAGGGCCCTTTTCCATTCTTTTGGCTTGCTAACTGCCTGTGCTCTGGGTGACAATTTGACTCCAGTGCTGCAGAGGGAAACTCCGGTCCCTGTTCCTGACAGACTGGGAGAGCTCTCTCCTTCCTGCACAAACCTGCTCCAACCTTAGCAGCTCTCTATGCAACTCTTTCAATGCAGGCAGACAGCTTTAGCCCCTAACCAGTGCAATAGAAATCCTAAGAAGCCCAGAAATTCCCTTTTTCCCTGTATACCGTGTGTAGACAGAGACATACAAACCAGCTACAGGAGCCAGGATGGTTATCAGAAGTTTTTAAAAGTGAAACGCTGCCATTTCAGTTGATCTGCTCTCTAAGAAAACAGCCAGCGTTACTTGACATTCACAAATCGTACGAAGTAATATCTTTATCTGAATACTAATGCAAATTGGACGGGCTTTTTTATATTGATGTCTATTCTGTGGCTGCTGAATAGAGTGACCGCATGCTCAAGGCTGCAAAGGAGTTCACTGACCTCCCTAATCATCTCTGTCATAGCCCCTGAATGACATACACATTCAATCCTGCCTTGCCTCTCTACTTTCATTCATAAAAAAAAAAAAAAAAAAAGAGGGAAGGGAGGGAAATTTGACATTGTTCTTCCTGCAGCAGCCCCGAGAAAGGGAGAGAAGAGAAACTCAGCCCAGATGAGGCCCCTGGTGTTTTTAGTTTAGCTTCTATTCAGCAACAGCCCCGCCATCTGCCTCCTTCCTGCCAACAGCCGAACACCTCCCTGCGGAGATGTTAAAACCTGCACCCCCTCCACCTCCGCTAATAGCGAGTATTCATATTAGCAAACATACACATACCTCGAGAATGCCTCCCTTCAATGTGTGTTTTATGTAGCTGAGTATAGGCACAAAGCAGTAGCTGTTATAGCCTTCACAGCCCCGTGTGGAGAATTAGATCACTGGGGAAAAATCCTTCCAAGCCCCTTTATGGAAAATAAGGCCTTAGACTGTAAATGCAAAGCCCAGTGAACAACAACCCTCAGTAATGAGCCAATACCCCATGGCCCATTTGACTAGGAGAAAGAATTTGCTTTTTACCGTTCAATTCAAAAAGACTGAAAAAGTAAAATGTGTTTTTACTTGGCTCTGAAGGTTTATATTCTTTACAGTTTCTTTTGCACAACCTTTCCCCGCCCTGGGTCGGATGGGCAGCGGGTGTCCCCACGCTGGAGGGGCCGCTGGCTTTGGCACTGAGCTGGGCCAGCAGCACCGGCTTCACGCTTGCCTGTGCACGTGGTTGGTGGTGGCAGAGCCACCGGCATCGCAAAGGTGCCCGTGCCCCCCCGTCCACAGCAACCTCCAGCAGCTCACAGTGACGGGACAACCCTTGGAGACATCGGTGAGTTTCGGCATTACCAAGAGCCCCTCGCTCAGGACTGAATCCCGCTCACAGGGAAGACTGCAGGGGTTTTGACAGCGATACCTTGCTTTAGAGAAATGTGAAGAGTGGTAAGAGAGCCCATCCTGAGGATTTCCACTGGAACCCCTGGAAATCCCAACCTGTGCCTCAGCTCACAGACATCACCAGAGGGACATTTCCTTTGATGAGACCTCTGGGTACATGCCACTTGTTACAATTCAAGCAGCACCCTAAAGCCTTAACGTGCAAAGTTGTCTCAGAGCAGGGGAAGGGTTTAGCACCAGTTCACCACATCATCAACCCCAAGCTATGGGCTGAAGATGCAGGCGGAAACACAGGGGACCACCGAGGCAGCCACCGAGGTTGTTCCACACGCTCGTGGGCTCAACTGTGCCCGAAATGACAGCACCAATATGTACTTCAGGCTAAAACTGGGAGAACTGGGGACACTTCGTTTCTGCTGCTTCCCCCCGCTGTGACCAGCGCAGGCTGCTCGCTTCCTCCGACCTCATCTGCTCTGACCACGTCGCTGAGATGTTGCCCCATAAATCAATTCTTTTGGCTGTGAAAAATGAGCCAAACGAGTTACACTAAGAATCTGGTGTTTTATTAGGACTTTCCTGAAAACAAAACCAACCCCCGGTGTGATTTATAGCTTTAACCAAAAGGGGTATGAAAGTAATGCCCCCACCCCCCAGCCTCCACGAAGCCCATTTATTCCCCTGTCACTTTTTTGGCAAACAGGCTTCAAACCCTTTCCTGAACAATGGAAACTTTCTGCCGGGTACATGCAATCCCGAAGACGGGAGGCTGCGAGGGGGCTCCCTTCCATTAAAGAGCTTTGAAAAATAAACAGGGACTCAGGTAGCAGCTGAGGCGTATCAGAGAGACACGACGTTTCAAACCCGCCGTATGTTTGGAAAAAAAAAAAATATATAAATAAGCTTTTGTCCGACGTGTTAACTTTTTTTTTCACTTGCAACTACAGTGCTGCCACTCGAGGGGAAATCTTTACTGGCTTCCCCGAAATGCTGCTCCCTTCTCAGCAATGCCGCCGTTATTAAGCTGCGACCCAGCGTGTGCGCACCCGGAGCCGCCGCAACTCCGCTTCTGCTCCCCGAGATGGGGATATAAATGACTCCCCTTACTTTTCCCCACCCGAACACACACGGCCAGAGCATTTCTGATGGGCGCTGAAGATGCGCGCAACGCAGGCACGGAGGCATCTCTCCTATCCCCAACGCAGAAACGGGTCACACCTCGGGGGCTGCACGTAACGCCACCGCTGGGAGAGGACTCCTGGGGGACAGGGACCCTTTCAAAAGGAGTTTTTCCCCTCCTGGGCGCCTCTGCGGCTCGGCCGAGCCGCGGTGCGCGGAAGATTCGCCCCGGCCCAGCTGCCCCCTCCCCGGCCCCGCGTTTGTAACTCCCGTTCCAAAGAGGGCTCCGCCGGTCTCCATCCCCTCCCTCTCCGGGAGAAGGGGGCTCGCAGCCCTAAACCCGACCACGCCGACCCCCCACGCCTCTCGCCCCTTTCCGCGCCCATCCGCAGCACGTGTGCGCGGCCGCGCAGCCTTACCTGCCGGCTGCCCGCCGCTCCTCTCCGCCGCCGCGCCGCCGCCCC
>VXBO01002205.1:1562732-1619030 GCA_013400135.1 Rhinoptilus africanus | reverse complement strand
CCCCGCGACGCGCGGCCGTGGATTTTCTTTTTCTGGCCCTCTGACAGCGCGTTTTCTGAAAAGAGGGGGCGGGAACGGGGTGGAGGGGGGGATCCATGGGCTGGGGGCAGCAGGCGAAGCTTTGGCTCGGGCTGGGGAGTCCCACAGCAGGAGGGCAGCGCACCCACTCCCCCCGCAGGGGTGCCACCCTGGACCCCGAGGCGAAGCCACCAGCGTGCAACCTGCTTCGAGCACCCTGACTGCGCCCACCGGGCACCCAGGGTCCCTGTGTTGCATTGATGGGAGTAATCACAGCCTCCACGCACTCTGCGTGTTTGCTGCCACTAGTTGAACTAGCTACTTTTAATAAAATCCGATTAAAAGTCACTTGTGTCTAGTTACGACTATGACGATCTAGTCACTGTCATAGTTATGATTTGGGATATTGTTGTCATCTCAGAGACCCCTGACACGGCCGAGTTGCCTAAGTGACATGCACTAGTTATTGCTGACAGCGGATACGAGCTGCTTCGTACGGAGAAGTCACAGTTCTGCTTGAATCCCCCTTGAAGTAGCAGCTCAGTCACTGAAAAAAGATGCAAATTTTATCAGAGCTGTAAATGCTCTGCATAAGGGGCCCAAAAAACCCAACCCGCGTAAAAATCAGCAGAGGTTGTTTGAACCAGAGGAAAAGCCGAGGCAGTGGGGAGGTTTGGCTTTCAGCAAGGAGGAGCGGTGGGGATCGTCCCCGTCCGCCGTGGAGGGCTCAGAGTTCGTGCTGTTGTCGCTGCGACCGGGATCTGTCTTGACACCTTTATCAGGCACAGAGACTCTGACATCTCAATACTGTGGCATTGTGTGGGGAAGCATTGAGACGGGGCTGCGGCGAGGAAATCCTACATGTCAGCAGAGACCCTCGCCAGTGACACCGGCGGTTTGCATGAAAACAATGGGGGGAAAAGCAGACATATAAATAAAATGTGGTTATTTCACCGTCACAGAGATGGCTTGGCAGCGTGTCAAATGGCACGATGTTTGCTCTGACAACTGCTGCGCTGGAGGTGCCAGAAAATCAATAAAAATAAAAACAGCAGCGTAATTATAACACTGCACGAGGAGTTGTTGCCATCGTTATTTTGAAGATGGCTTTTTGCAAAAGCAGGGCCAAATTCTGATCTCATGTAAAGTCAGCAGGGTGAGAGCAACACCCGTTATTGTTACTATTACAATCCCCATTTTCCAAGGGGAGAGCAACAAAGGAGGATCAGGAGCTCTCCTAAGCCTGCAGCTAAAATAAAAACGTTAAGTGAGAATTCAGGGTGGTTCCTCACACTGACCGTGTTCCAGAAGCGCCTCAGTGACAATGCCTCCAAGTCAGGTGAAGGCAAACACTTTCGTGATGCTCCTGGAGTGGGGTAATAAGATGGAAACGGCCGATCCAAACTCGGTCAGTTTTAAGGTTGCTGGGAGATGTCAATGTCTGCATCTCGGATCGTGTCAGCTCAGCCCTTTAATGGTTTTGAACTGGTTTTCATTTGGAGGAAAACGAAAAGCTTATAACATTTGGAAGCCCTTTACAACAGGAAATCAAAGGGGTATTGAGATAGTCCTGTATGAAGGACTTCAAGGTTCACAGTTTTCCCTAGAGTGGGATATTTTTAGGTTTGCCATTTATTAACCTCTGGTGCGGCACACTCATGTGGGGCTGGGGAGCACAGACCCCATTAAGCGCAGATTTTCTGATGCTGCTTCATCACTGCAGTGGCCACCAGAACAGAGCCTGGGATGTAGTGCTGTGCGTCAAAAACTATGGCTCTGGACTGTGTCTCAGCCACTTTCTTCCTATTAAAAAAAAAATCCATGTACATAGACTAGTAAACTCTGCACAACACAATTGCATTTATTTTAGGACTACTATGCCCTAAGCTGCGTATCACCCCAAAAGTTTTCCTTCCCCCTCAAGCTAGGAGCGTGCTCTCCCCTTCATGCAGGGACAGTCTTGCTGCCAATGTGTTTGTTCTCCTTTTACCCTTTCTGAACATACCCTTCCCAGAACTTTGTATTTGTTTATCCTCTTAATATCCAGACCTGTCAGTGATGAAAATCAAGTCCCTTTTGGCAGCTCAGGGAGGGTGAGCAGCTGCCCTTTCCTGAGCAAGCAGTTGGAATGCAAGGTGGTCAGCAGTGCTCTCGGTGTCCAAGCCTGTCATTGTCATGCTCCCACGGCACTTCCGTCTGTCCGAACTGTGCTGGTGGCTCAGCCAGTGAGAGCAGCTCTCTTGGGAAGAAATCTGGGGGGCTTTGCAGGCCCTGGGGGTGTTGGCATGGCTAAAATCCCTCTCTCCCTTCATGCCTCTCCAAAGTTCTGCCTGGGAGGGAGGCTTTTAACCACTCACTCAAGTGCAACCTGTTGATAGTCCCAAATTTAGTTAAATGCAGGCTGCTGTCAGCAAAATCGGCTCCAGGTGTGAATGCTTTGAGCAAACCCTGCTGCCTCTCTGTCCAGGAGGTGGGGATGGAACAGGCTGTGAGACTCCTCTCTGAAAGCCCTTGGGCTCCTTGTGAGTCACCTTTGGTGACAATGCTGTAGGAGGGAGTTCAATGAGATGGGGTGTGGTGGCAGGAGCCCCTTCCCTTCCCCCCGCAATCTCTCCGGGGGATGGTTGCAAGGCACTTGCCTGCACATCTGAGCTGTCGCGTTTATCAAAGCAGACAGCGGAGCACAGGGACTGCCCTGAGCTGGCGCAGTGCTGGGCTCAATAAGAATCATGCAAAAATGCTACTGGGAACTGGTACATGCATACATCCCAGTCAGTGGATGTAGAACTTGCTTCCTTCGGGCAGAAAGCATCTCCCCAGTCAATACAGAGCTGGAGCAAAGTGATGAAGTAGGAGAAACTTCAATGCAAGTTTTAATACACTGGGCAAGTTTGATCAGAGATGCGGTCGCGTTGAGTCTCTGAATTGTGTCAAGTTAGGTACACACAAAAAAATATCACCAAATATTTCCTATCAGAACTGGGACCTGTGAGCCGGCTTGTGAGACAGTGAGTGCTGCAGCCCCGCAATGCTGTAACAAGCTCTTCCTTCGGCCCGACCCACTCTCTTGTGAGCTCACATGAGGTTGAATTGAAGTATTCGTTTAGAGATCAGTGTCAGTGTGTGTGAGTAGAAGCTCGAGCTGCCCACCCCTAACATCCAAGGGTTAAATAGCACCAGTGGATGCAGACACTGGGGTATGTTTTCCAGAGCTCATGTCACTATCCATTTGTATCAGCGGGGTGCATTGGAATGGCTAAACCGTTTTTTATTAGCTAGCCAGCCCAAAGGACTGCCATTCCAGGCAGGTTTATTGAATTTCAAGCTGAAAAGTCGTTGATGCTAAGATTAAGGATCCAAACGATTGTCAGAGTAAACACTGCGAGAGGTTAAGCCCCCCTCTGAAGGCTCTCTCTCTGCCTGCACCCTCTGGGAGCTGGTTGCAACACAACCTCATCCTGTGGGATTTGTTTCCCACTGAATAGCACAGACAGATGAGGAATAGAGGGCCCTGCAAGGGGCGAGATGTTTGATTTGAAGTGAAATAAGAGGGAATGAGTGAGCTTGAGAGACACACTGTGTCTCTTCTTACAAGAGTTGCAGACACGGAGGTGCTGGCAGAGGTAAAATACTTTATCAGCCAGGAGAGTAAAGCAGATGACTGAAGGAAGCAGAGAGCAAAAAAAAAAAACACCCCAAAACCCCAACAGAAAACCTGGAGAGAGCCTGTGGAGGGTGTGAGAGGCAAAGATTTAAAGTCAGACCTTGAAATAATGCTGACTCAGCACAATCGCTGCATGTGCAGCCAGGGGACTGTGGCGGGGTCACGAGCAGCTGTTGGAGGTGCCACTGACCGCCAGCACAATGTTCCTTGCACTGGTGTTCCCCGTCCTTGGAATAAACCGAGACAATGCTCTGGAGTCTGGAGAGGAAAAGACAAGGATCACTTCTGCGTGCCAGACCCACTCGCACCGTCACCACGTAGGACATTTCAAGCAAACATGGGCTGGAGCATTGCCCTCGTGGGTGTAGCGGGATGCCTTACTTCGGGGGGCGTTTGAAATGAAGCCACAGTCCCCCACCAGCCTGTGCAGACTGTGATGCCTGTGAGGAGAAACCACACGCTGCCAAGATGAGCTTCTGTGAGCCTAATGGCCGTACTTGAAGTCCTCTCTCACGGATGCCACCAGACACCACCCATGGGCAGTGTTTGCCTGCTGCTGCCCGTCCACCCCGGCTGCCCACGGAAACAGCCCATGTCTCCAACCCTGCAGAGATGTCACCTGTCAGGCTGTTCCCCAAGTCCTGGCCCCGTGACCTGCCGACCGCATCCCTACCCCCCTTTCTCCAGGGGCTTTTTCCCTGCTCTGCCTCACTCTGAGCTAGGGAAAGGCATGCGAAGTGAGCAGCATGGGAGCTTTCAGAATAAACAGCCACATCCTAAAATAAATATGAGCTGAGGGCTTTCATCCGTTAGGGACGGCAGAATTTTAGTCAATATTAGGGCATTACTACGACTTTTAGGCAAGCTCTTTCTGAGTGGCACGTTGTCTTACTTGAGGGGGAAGCTCGAATACGGGGACAAATCAGCCATTCTTAATTCTGCTTTAATACAGCCTGTGTGCTCCCGCAAGCCAGTGCTGACACAGTGCTGCGTCTGACTGCAGCCCAGCCACATCTAGAGGCAGATGTGTATGGCTATCTCCTTGCAATTCCTGTGCTAGCTTTATTTTTCCAAAGAGCACTGCACCAGCTCCGCTGTGGGTATATTCCGCTGCAGAGATAGGGTGGGTGGATCAGACACGTATTGGTATATAAAATGTACAGGACGTGTTACAGAATTGGGTGGCTCGATAGCTTTTACTGGCTGTTGAAATAAGAAGAAGCAACATACATATATATTCCAGATCCAATGTGCACATCCAGCAGCTTTGCAGTGGAAAAGTAATTGAGGGTCTCAGGATACTTTATAAACAGGGATAAATCTACAGGGGGACAGTTAAGTGTTATTATCCCCATGGTCCAATCGGTCACTCCAAAGCCCAGGAAGGTGAACTGCCTTCCCAAATACCAGCTCCTGGTCTGCAGCTTGGCTTGTGGGATCATGTCCAGCTCTGTCATAATAGAGTGATAACTACCTCAGGGATCTTGTGCTTTTGCAGAAACGTGATTCCCCTCACGCAGCGTGCTGGATGTCCAGATCAAACATCACAAAGAATGCAACCTGTGGTCAGGGAGGTTTGGCCTCCGTCAGCTCTGAAAGGCCTCTGCGTAGTAATTGTGGCATAAATCATTTCATTCATCATTAAGAGAAAAACATTTGTGGTGTGGAAAGCAGCAGTTACATAAGAAATTGGATAGGAGGCAGGTAGGTATTGACTTTAAGACGTTGCACGGAGCCAATGACTTTAATCAACAAGGGAAATGTTTGAATGTTAATAGAACTAACAATGAAACCAGAGTCGTGTTTTGACAAGTATTTCCAAACATTCCAGGAACACTGCGATGCTCTAGCAGCCTCTTTCCTAGGGAGGGAATTGATTGCTCGAGTCATAGCGCAGTTGCAGCACGCAAACAGCCTCGCCAGTGTCTGCCGAGCTGGGATGCTGCGGTGGGCAGGGTGGGGGGTGGTCCTGGTGGCACTGGGGGAGATGGGCAAACTGTATTTTGAATAAATAAGAGCGCTTTCTCGCTAAACTGGACAAACATCCTGCAGGCTGCTTAGAAGAGAAGTGAACTCAATGCTGGGAGCTTTTCCTGGGATAGAAATTTTCTTCTTTATTATCCTTTTATATGAAGAAATTGCCCACAATGCATATTTCCAGAACTTGGTGACTGTCCCCACTGCATCTGTTGCATTTTGCCCCAGTTTTTTTTGCTTATACTTTTAACACAGGTCAGCTCTGTCTATTCTGAAAGAAAGCCCTGAGTCATGTAAAATGTGTCTGGGAAAGTGCTGGGGGCCAGATGTATTGTTGAGAATCAGCCCTGCGAGGCCTCCATGGCTTTGCCATGCTTTTCACAGCTAATTGTGCTTTAGGCCAATAGATCAGATGAATCATTAATGAGCGTTTGGAAACACTGGATGCCAGGTACTGCTGATCTTGAGCACCTTGTAAAAGATTCACCGACTGGTCAAAGGTTTTTATTTATGGAGAAAACCCAAGGTTTACCCCCAGATTTGCCATTAACTGTGTGACCATGGAAACTCCCCACCCTCTTTGAGCATCTCGTGCCTCTGCAACACTTTGTCACCCATGTCTGCTTAGGCTGAAAAACCCACATAACTTCAAGTGAAGTTAGCAAAGCACCTGAGTTAGGAACCTGATGGACCTGGGCTGTCCCTATGGTCAACAGAGAGAGCTAGATGCCTCCAAAATACAACTTTTTGAACTTAAACTGCTTCTGATGGTACCTGTCTCTCTACACTGATCTCGTAGGGATCCTGGACACCCAGCTGCTGAAGGGGGAAGTTTTCACACCGTTTTTGCAGCCTGCAGTCTTGCTTTCTGTGGGTGGAGGGGGCTTCAAGGCTTTGCTGTAGGTGTGTAAAGAGAAACGGGATACCCCTTGTCCCACAAGCACTGGCTGGAAGTGCTGGAGATGGTGCAAGGTGGGAGGTTCACAGTGGCTGAAGGTTTGTGTCTCCAAAGCACCACCTTGCCGGAGGTCAGGGTCTGCACACTCCATTTCACACACAGTGCTATTTCACCTTTGTACATCACCTTAATATCTGAAAGACCATAAAATCATAGAATATCCCAGTTGTAAGGGAACCTTAAGGATCATCAAGGACAACTCCCAAGATCACAATTTCTTTGCAAATCACAACTAGATCTTCAGGACTAGTGAAAGGTAAATGATACTTCTGGAGGCATTCTTTACAGCATAACTCCAGTCTTCCTTAAAAAAACGCAGCCAGAATGGCCAGTGGTTTTCAGTCAGTGGTTTTCAATTTTTTTCATTTGCAGACATCCACATTTTTTCCAGCAGAGCTTCAGCCTCATGTATAGTTAAATTGAAGCCTACTAACAATAGGCTTGTTTTTCTTGTTAAGTTTTGTAGACCATTCAGAAGTCGGTGTACCCCAGAGACCCACAGACTACAGGGAAACCAAGGGAAAACTACTATACACTTATTATTCTGTATGATTTCTTCTTTTTTTTGCCATATATTTATACAGACTGTCTGCTTCAGTCTCTATAGTGCCTGGAACCTGTGGACCTGCTAGTTAGGGGGGACAGAGGTTTGCTCCGAGCTGAACCTAAATATTTTTTAGGTATTTTCAATTATTTATTGATATCCTTGTGTGAACTGTAAGTATGACTGTAACTGGGAACTAACACTAGTGGACAAAATCAAGTTACTCCTCTAAATCATGAGTTTCCGAGCTTGATGCCATGAGTGGAGAAAAGAGCTTACATGAATCAGGAAAATAGCAATAATTGCCAGAAGGCTCAATGTAGTTTACCCAGAAATTGCTTCTTAATTGCTTCTCCATTGCTCATGGTGGGCTCATGGGAGACAGCGTGCAAACAGTGCAGATCTTACAAATGTCTCAAGCCTAGCGCTGAGCACGAACCTTGTTTTTTGGGAGGAAAAATGTACAAAGCTGGGCGCTTCCGAAACAACAACAAGCAGGCGGCTGCAGTATCCACTCTGGTTCATACAAGTCACTTGATTGTGACAGCAATTTTGTGTCCTCCTCCAAAATTCAGGCGTAGTATTAATTGTACACCATGGTAAGACAAAAGGGCTGCGTATTGCCAGGAATATATTAGCTCCTCTTTCAATTGAGAACACAAGTAGGAACTTGGTTGAAAAGGGCATATTTTCTCTGTGGCTGTTGATGCCTCAAACCATAGAAATATGAAAATATTTGTAATAGTTTGTATCTTACTACACAGTGGAAGGGGGATAATCCACTGTCAGGCTGATTTCTTTGCAGGCAGCTGTGCAGCTAGGCAGCGAGGAATATCTGTATGTGTAGGAATTATACCAAAATCAAACAATTTGAACTTTGAAAATATATTCCTGCTAAAGTTAACCTGGGAACCAGACAGCACTCTGTCTGCAAAGCAACAGAAAATTAAAACCACTATTTGCTTCTAGCCAACTGACTAGCTCATATGTAAAAAGAAAGACAAGGACACTATAGAAAAGTTATCATTTTTTCTTGAGGGCTGTGTGACAAATTTCCAGTCTTTTCTTTGCCAAAATAGTTTCATAAATACTGGAGACGCTTGATTTTATCCACCTCAAATTCATAGAAATGTTGAAGCATGTTCTCACAGGTAGCCACAGTTAATCTGTGTAATCTTGAAATGGCTTCCAGCTTTCAGAAGTTTACATTAAGTAAAGATTATCCAATTATAGTTTTCTTTAAAGATAAGAAAGATAAGGTTGATGGAGAGACATGCTAGATGACTAAAGTATGCTACTTATATTTCATACATTTTTTTCATGGTATGCTGTGAGATGATTCTAAAATTAAAACACTGATTTTGACTGTGCAGGAGTGCATGACATAACACGGTAATTGAGGCATAAGCACAACAAATGATGACAGTTGTTCATCATAAATATTACTGCTATCTAAAACACATCGTGGCACTATGGATTTTATCCAGTGTTATACATTAGCTTTCAAAATGCCTTGCTTCATATTTTGATTTCAGCCAATAAATTACCTGTGGCATGACTCAGCCACTTGAAAATAAATGTTGACTTTTCAGGAAATTGTAAGCATTACTGGAAAGTCTGAAATCTGACAAACGGCTGGTTATGGATCATTTTGCAGGAGGAATATTGTGTTCAGAGAAATGAGGAGAGCATTTGTGTTAGGAAATAGACTTGTGTTAACTTTAAATTCGAGTCCTTTTGGTCTCTTACAATGTCTGAAATACATTGTTTTTGCTTGTACCTCACTGCAGCTTTCAAAAATAGTTTTCCTTTTGTAAGCAGGCTTGGACAGATTTAAGGTCGAACATTAGGTTAATGTTAGTTTCAATTGTATCAGTAAAACATTTCATGTAATGATTTGAAGAATAAATATTAATGTAACATGTCAGACTGGTAATAATCATGACTTAAAATAAGTTGTTGTGGCTTATGATAATGAACCACGCAGCTGAAAGCAAAAGAAAAGCCTACCTGCAAATGAAAACACAGGCTATACCTTAAGGAAATCATGTTTCAGCTAGGGACGCTTAAACACTGGAGCATCATTTCCATCCATGGAGGGGTGTCCCTGCAGCTGGGTGTACCTGTTCTGACGTGTCCAGGAGGAAAACTGCTTGGATGCTGCCCTGAGCCCACCGTGCTCTGAGAACCTGTGTGGGTAACTGCTGTAAATATGTGAATTTCACTAAGCAAAGAGCATGGCCACATTGCCAATGGCTCATCTCATTGGAGACGGCAGCTTAGAGCCATGATTTCAGTCCAGCATTGGTCTAAAAGGCAACAAATAACAACTTGTCATCTGGATTCCTCGCTTTTGCCCCTCCTTTTATTCCAGGTTTGTGGCTTTCCTTTCCCATCAATGTCAAATTGAAGAGGAGGTTGTTTCCTTTAACGATCTCATGCTGGTGTCGTGCTGTGTGTTTTGCAGGTGGTTGAAGGGTTTTCGTGTTCTTTGAGAAATGGCTGCCTCGTTGCTTGCACCCAGGGAGCCTCAGCGATGGCCAGTGCCCGTTGAGCAGAGCTGGGGTTATCCCACCTCCAGCCCATCCCTGGCTGCTGGCGGATGTCGAAATGCTAACCATATGCTCAAGTCTGAGAGTGAATAAGGAAAATTCCCCAAATCAAACAGTCTCTTGCAGTGCTTTCAACACTGAGAGTGTTTATTTTCTTGCTTGATGATGTTGGAAAACTTTAAAAGATCTGTGAATTTAACTGAATGGGGTCAGTGAAATTTTCAGGGTGAAATTAATTCTGCTGAGAGACTGTGACACTTGTTCGGGAAAAAAAAAGAGTAAGGTTTGGACTTTAACTGTTTCCCTGTCAAAGGTACTTCGTGGAGGAAGACTGAAAAATGTTATTTTTCTTTTGGTTATTGTGTGCAATAATCACTTATCCTTATTCCAGCTCCTTTTATTCTGTTGCACTCAGTTTTTCCCTGCCCAGCCCTTTTTTGAAATGCCTCAAACTCACCTGGTGCCTGCAAATAAAGGGAATAAAAAGGTTGTGCCGTTGTCGCACCTGCAGACTTACTTTTATTTATATAGACCCTCTGTATTTTGGGAGCTGGCTGTTGGCTGATAGCACAGGTCACCACTGGCAAATCCAAGCTGGAAGACATGATGTTGTTTGGGGAAAAAAATGCTGGTGTGCATTACCTGCCCCATGGCAGTGGGGAGCACAGGGGCACCTTGAGGACTATTATGAGAGAGAGTCTGGGGTAAGAGGTGTGGGAGATCCATGCTGAGGTCTGCAGAAGAAGCAGGTGGCCTCAAAAAAGGGGATGTCTTGCTTTGCCAAAATCACCTGGTGTTACTTTTGGGGTGCTTGCTTTGGTACTTGCTGTTTTCTGTTTCCCACCTTGGTCTCTATTATAATGTTTACTTCCGGAGGATGCTAAAACCTTAAAAGGAAAGCCTGAGCACTGCAGCTCTGTGAGTAAGCGATGAAAGCTGACCCCTCTCATCCTTGAAGCTGTGTGTACAGCCCTTTCACTCAGACAGAAAACACAAGTGGGCCCCAGGCAATTTGTGACAGAATTGGTGGAAAGTTAGTTTTCACGTCTCACCTCTTCATATTCACAATGAGTTTAGAAATTGCCTGCACCATTTCTATTTTTAATTCCAGATGAAAGAAGTTGCAAGCAGAGGAACTGAGCCGAGAGTGAGTTTCTCAGAAATGAGAGAAGGTGCAAGAAAACAGCGAGAAGCAGAGTGGGCAGAGAGAGGGTCTCTGATTACATATTCCTTACAGGGGATCATTTCCACCGACCAACACTGCACCTTGGCGGTGCAACATGCCAAGGGAGTACCAGAGCTTAGCAGAAAGGAGAGAATTGTGTCCAGAGTCAGTGGAAATGTGAGGAGAAACCAGGGCAGGCGTCAAAACCCTACGGTTCGACACATCCATCCTGGCTGGAGCCAGCCCAGGTGTTGGATGCTTCAGGGTCTTGCAAAGCAGCTAGCAACATTAAGTGCCCTCTGCCCGCAGATCTTCCTCATGAAGCAAAGAGGAGGGTTCAAATGCTGTCGGTCTCAGCCTTCCTGCTACGAGTTCCTTGGGATGCTGTCAATTTTCTAACTGAGGAGAAGGTTTGGTCTTGTTTGTTTGCAGTTATTTTTCTCCGCAGCCCTTCCTCAGGATTTTGTTAGCATTGCAAATTCTCATTTCACAATCAGCATTCTTCCAGCAAGAGGGACAAAGGCATTTGAAACTAGCTGTGTTTATCACTAACGCTCGAGCTGGATGAAAGACAGGGCTGGATCCTCCTCAGGGTGGGTTATGCCATAACTCCATCGATCCTGGGGGGAGCAGTGCTGATTTACCACAGCTGATGATGTGCCCAGTGGAGTTTAATTTGGCGAGGCTTTGGTGATGCTCTGATCAAAGGGCAGCCTCCGCAGTGGCCAAATTCAAAAGGCTAAAGGACAGAAACACCACGCTTTTGGAGCATGTTCTGCTCTTCCTTAGGAGATGACCAGAGACTCAGGCTCAGCCTGTTGCACAGCAATGCTGTTGCAGATAACAACCATCTGCATACTTGGCAGTCTCTCTCCAGTTGCATGTCCACCCCTGAGGCAATAGCTGTCCCTTGGATGGCCTGTTAGACCAGGTTTAGGCAGCACTGATAAGATTAAAGAGGTGAAAGAAAAGATACGGCATTTGCCCTTGAAAGCGCGTTTGCTCAAGGGCCATCACGCAGAGCAGTGCTGGGGAAGCCCTTTGCTCCCAGCTCTGCTCCTGGGCGGCCGTGTCCACCTCCAGGGGTACCCTGAGCAGGACCAGGCAGGTTGCTTGAGCAGCTGGGAGTGTGGCTGAATCCATGCAGACATGTCCTTGGGGGTCCAGCAGGTTTTGAACTCTCACAGAATAGGCTCAGGCATCAAAGTGGTTGCAAATGGGCAGTTTAGTGGTGATATTTTCAAAAAGCACGCTGTTTTTTGGTTTGGTTTGTTTTTACTCAGCTGAGCTTAAGGCACTTAGTTCTAGCTCTGAAGGCACTGAAGGACAGTAGTGGAAAGAAGCTGAAAAATGAATTATTTCCTTTTGTCTTCAGCACTTCTGCTTACCCACTTTACAAAACTTTGAAGAATGAATTTAGATGCTTCCCTCACCATCAGGTGCTTAAGGCAACTTCTTGGTCATCCTTGACTAGCTTGAGCTGCTCTTTGCGTGTCCTCTGAGTTGTTTAAACCCCACAAACGTTCCCTCCCAGCCATCCCATCTATGTTTTCTTGCAGTTGTCTGGTGGCAGGACAGCTTCTGCAGATGCTCTGCTTTCATTTTTAGCACATATCTGCTGTGTGCTTCTCTCTTACTGGGTGGTGCTGGAGACTCAGATCTGATGATGTGAGTCCATTCGGACTCTTTCCAAGTCCACTCTGCCATCACTGTTGTGGCTGTAATGCAGAGCAAATTGATCCAAACCATACATCTTTAGCAGCAGATGCAGGTTCGAAATAGTGACAAAACCCACCCAAAAACCAGAGTTAAGTACATGGGTAGTTACTCCATGGTGCTGGTGGGTTAGACTGCTGTTGATGCAAAGTTTAAAGCTGCTTGGTATGTCTGCAGGTTATCTCCACTATAAAGGAGCCTTTGATCAAGTTCTGCACTTTTTGCAATAAATTCATTTAATCTGATACATCATTCTTCCCAAGGGGTTTGCAACCCAAGTCATTCAGCCGTCTCTTTGGACCTTCAGAGGGTTTTCCTGGTTTCCTACCCATTTGTTAACATGGGGATAACATAAGAACTGGAGCCTGTGTGATGGGACTTTAAGCTGTAGATTTTTGAGGCTCAAATCTTGGTTAATACTGCTGTGCTGACTGCGGATGTGATTTCCTTCCAGACATTCCTACTGAGCTGCACATTGCTGCCAAGATATGTAAATTGCCTTGCTTGGATGCCTTTGCTTTCTAATATCACATTGAGTTAGGCATTACCTGGCTTCTCGTTAGATTTTCTTTTTTTATAGCTAATTATTTAACCTCCTTTTCTGCTGATCTGGACAACGTTTTGAGCTCTGCTTATATGTCAGTACAGCTTTCATCTGAAAAACTGCACTGCTAGTAAAATCTAAGTGATGCAGGGTGCTGCTGCAGAGCCACATAAGGCCTGTGTTGCATCTATGTGTGCTTTTTCTCCCGCTGAAGTCCTGGGCAATGCCAAGGAGGAAAGGTGAAGGAAAACATCCTCCTGTGACGTCAGTGCCTGTGTGAAGGCATTTAACTACGGACTCCACACCTTGATATAAAACATTAATGGTGCTCATTCATTTTGCTGGTGTAAAGAAACAGGGGGAATCACCACATTGACATTAGCTGGGGCAAATAAAATGTATTTAACAAGGCCTTCAAAGCCAGTGACTTCTATAGATATGCCACAGTCAGTACTGCTGGTCATATTTTAATAACATCATTCATACAGAGAAACATCTCTTTCCTTAAATAGACTAGCTGACTTTAGGGAAAGAAGCTGGAAGAGTACGGCCCAGGTAATGGTTTGAAGGTGAATATCTCTCCCATGGAAACAACCGAGTTAAGCCACCCCAAAGCCTCAAATGGGAATCAATTCATGCAATCTAAGTCTGACCTTGAGAGAGATTGTTCTCCAAACCCCGTGTTGCAAATGTGTTATCTTTTCTTCACAAAAAGAAGGTGGATATTTGATGACTAAGCTTTTTCTCAGTTGTTTAATTAAGACAATTAATGATTAATTTCATCAGCACTTTCTATTTTCTTTGTCGACAGTCTGTGGCTGAAGGACAGCAAAGCTTCTGCTGGCTCAAAGCATCTCAGTGCTGGGAAGCACCGTAGTTCATTGTGCATACAGCTTTTGTCAGCATTTCCAATAATTGGACAAATTTCTTATAGGTATTTCCACCCTCCCTCTTCCCACAGCAATCAATATTTGCAGCAGCCTGTTTCCTTTGGGTATGCTGGTACTTTCCAGTTCATTTGGGTGCCTGTGGACTACATCTGGGCTACCGTAGTTTGCTTCTTCAGAAGAAAATAAAAATGCAAGTCCCAGGATGCACAGATCCTTTAAAGGCTTTTAGGACTCTTCAGTCTTCAGAGGCCATGGATTTGTTTGGAAGATTTGTCCATCTGCCATTTGTCCTTGCTTATGGAAGGATAAGCAAGTATGCTTAACTTCTGGGCTTCCAGAAAGATATCAGTGTAAGAAATGGTGCTGAAATCTCTGTTTTACTTCGAGTTCACTATCATCTCCAGCTTTGAGCACTTTGGAAAGTCCTCACCGAGTAAAAACTGAAGGTAAAACATTTCTGTAGGAAAAGGTACTCAGGAACAAAACATCCATCATCCCATGGCTCTGTCAAACCCCTTATTGAAACTCTGGCTATTGCAATGTCTAAAGCCATACCCCATCACACTGCAGGTTTGTTTTCATCAGGGGTTATGGGTGAGTATGCCTCTTAGTGTATAAACTACAGTCTTGTATCCAAAAATGCATTTGAAGGGTGGGATATTTCTCACTCAGTTTTGAGTGACAAGTTTGTCTTCAAGTGTTCCCTTTGTAGGGGTAGTCATTCCCCCCCAAAGGGAGCAGGATTGGTGTCTCCAGCTGACTGAGTTGCAGAGCTCCTGTGACCTGAGGAAGGGGATTTTCAAACTCCTTGGATACATCCAGGGAATGTCCTTGAGTGAAATATTGCTGGCTTTAGGTCAAAAAGTTGATTCAGTAGAAGTCTAAACTTCTGTCCTGATGGTGTTTAGGAAACATCCTGATTTACTTAATTTAAACAAAGGCAGATATCCGGTTAAAATCCCTGGAGCTGCAGCCAATAAGCGCTTTATTTCAGCACTGTTCTTGCAACGACGGCTACCCACCATAAAAAGACGGTTCAGGGGAATAAAAGTATTAAGAAAATAAATGGATGTAATACTTGAATTAGATGCAGATTTGAAATACGTGAGGAAAGATGGAGCAAGTAGAAAGAGCTGACAAAGAACAAATAGACAGAACCTGGTGACAGCACTCTTAAGCCAGGCTGCTGCATGGGGTATGTTTTCATCTTGTATATTTGATTTCTTCCCTCCCATGGAGTAGGTGAGAAAGGGACTTGCACTGCCAGCTGCCTTGGAAAGAATCTGTGAAAGGGTGATGCCAGCATGGTGCAGAGAGAGCATGAAGTGCAGCAAAAGGAGCTGCAGGAGAAGACCTTGCTGTTTTGGACAGGTTAGGGACAGTGATGAGGTGTATTTGAGACACATTAATGCCTTCTCAGGTTACTCCTGCAAATTTTCTATACCTGCTGGCCAGCCAGATACTTCAAAGTCTCCAGCACCATTATATAAGTATCTCACTAGCATGAATGGGTCTGTCAATATGCATGATCATGGTTTTGGAAAGGCAGGGAGAGGTGAGATGTCCGGGTTGGGCTCATACAGGAGATCTGGCATAAAACCCCAATCTCCCCAAACCCATGTCTTAATGAAATAGGTACATAAAACTGTAAAAAATGAAGATTGTAAAAGACCTTGAGAGGTCAATGAGTCTTTCCTCTAACCTCTCCACTGCTTAATAAAAATAGTCTAGCTTGCCCCTCTCCTTTACCCCATTGCCACCCCTCTGGGTGAGGGAGGCAATGAGTGTTGACTCCTGCAGTCTTTCTTTCTGCGTGCCAGGTGTGCTCTGAAAACTGTGGCTGGGCATCTACCTGCCTGTGGACAAACTATTTGTCTTCTTTAGCTGAGTTGAAGCAGGCCAGCAAAGATGCAAGTTCTGTGGTGGAGGTGGTATGCTGTCACAGTCTCATTGAGAGGTGCTGGTCCTTCAGAAGGCCTTGTGTCTTTAGGCCGGCTCTTAGGATGAAGACCACACCTTCCTTTACCCTGGTGTTATCAGAGAGGGGAACATGCCATGGGACAAGTTCTTCCTGCTTTCAGAAGCGGAACTGCTTTGGTAGTGGGGTAAGCGGAGGAGAGTGGTTTCTTGATTTATCTTCTGTCTCTTTCTAGTGGCTGGGGTTTTCCAAGGCACTTCCACAGTTAGGAAATCCCATGTGAGAAAACAGTCTGACTGCAGCCCAGAATCACACCCTTTGCCATTGCTGCTGTTGGGGCTGAGGAGATCATCAGAGAGTCGATGGGTCTGGACAGATGGCAGGATCAGACTTGGTGTCCCCTGCTTGGGTGCTTTGTAGAGACTCTAGCACTGCTAGACTTGAGTCATGTTCTTTTCTTTGCTTCAGGGTAATGATACTCGCTGGAGTCATCCTGCCTCTGAGGTTAGACTCATCTGGTATAAAAAAAGGCGAGTTCAGAACAGGCCACCCTCAGACTCTAAACAAGAATGCTGTCGCTCGGTTTATGAATTCAAGATGTCAGGTTTTACATCCCAAGATCTATTTTCTGCTATGGTTTCTATTCAAGAAGGGCTGTGCCTGTGTAATGAGTAGCAGCTGATGAGGTCTTACAGCTCAGCATTACGCAGCTGAAATCAATAGCATGTATGCAGGAGCCCCTGGCATGGCACAGCGAGGAGTGCAACCTGGGGCCAGTCCTATTTCTGGGGCCTCCACATCGTCCCTGTGCCTGTCTGACATCTCTCACGTGCATGGACAGGGGTGGGTTTTGCTGCCTTTTCTCCCAAATAGAGGACAAGCCAGGTCCTTCTGACTTTCTTTCCAAAATCCATAAAATCTATTGGTCAGGATGCTACAGTGCCCTTCAGGACAGAACTGTGCTTTAGCAGTGACCATGCTTCATCCTCCAGGCAAGGTAAACCTTGAGGTTGCAGATAATATATTTTATTAGATCCTTTATTTTGGTCTAATAAAAGATCTCACCTCTCCCCACAGCTGGTTCATGTCCTGAGGGCGCTGTGGGTACCACAGTACCTAACTACCCCAACTAGGATCAAAAAGCCCAGATTCCACAGCAACCCTCCTCGGAGCCAACTCAATGTGGTCTCTCTTCACCTCCTTGATCTTCCTAAATCCCCCAAGAAAAAGGTGCCAGAAAGCTGGTGGGTTGATCTAGGTAAACAATGACATTTCAGGTTCCAAGAATGATAAATAAATTGCTTCAGGTCAAACCAAATCAAATTATTTGCATTTTCTTGGCAAACTGTGGGGGAAAAAGGGAAAAGATTCATGTAGGGTCAACCCCGAATAGTTTCTTCAGTCCAAACCCAAAATGTTTTATTGCATTTATTAACCTTTTCATTTAACCTTGTTTTCTTTTAGTTTATATTCATTTGTAAAACAAAAAGGCTGTTTTGAGACACGAATGTGAAAATGTTGAAATGAAACATTTTGTTTTTTCAGAAAAAACAACCCATTTTGTTTAGGAGATGTTGAAACAATGTGTTTCGAAATTTTTTCAGAATTCCCTTCCCACTCTTTGCTCTTTCTTTTCTCCCCCCATCCCCCTCAAACCAACCCTCCTTTGGCTGAAACTATCAGCTTAGATCACCCTGAATTTGCAAGGAATTTCATCTTTCAAAATCTTTGATTTCTGGTCTACTTGCCCTTAGTGAAAAAAACCCCAACAAATAAAAACAAATAAAAATGACCTGTGGTACCTGTGAGAACCAGTTAACCAGTTTTGGATGCTGCTGTGATACGGATGAGGGAGGGAAGAGCAGCTGGGTACCTCTGAGATTGACTTTCTGATGGCCTAGGACATGGTCAGCAGATAGCACTGCCTTTAAAACCTCTGTTGAAACCATTGCATCAAGATAGTCTTTCCCCCATTCTGGGAGGTGAGTGCCAAATTGGTATTGCCTTCTTCTTCTCCTCTTCATCAGTCCAATCCTCCAGGAAACCTGGTGGGGAAGGCAATTCACTCACCAGCTCAGAGAGAGGAGCTCCCCAGGGATGTAGGAAGGGTGATGCAGTTGGTGAGATCTTTGCTTGGTATCACTGAGAAGTTCTTGAGGAGAAGCAACTCCAGCAGTTTTGTTGGTGTGATACTTTTACACGTCAAGCTTTGATGGCCATTTGCAGAAGACAGGGTCATTCCAAAGAGCCAGCTGCTGCTTGGCAGAAGGTGCCATGTGGTTTGCAACCCAGGACATCATGCACTTCATCAAGACCACCATGGCCCCAGACACAGGTGGGAGGAATTTGTGATTCGATATAAATTGCAAGCAGCATGCTGCTGGTGGCAGATATAGGACAAGTGAGGCTGTGATAATTATGTTTAACCTATTTCCATAAGCCCTCAGACCCTGCGGTACAATATGCTTGGAGCTGCCCCTGACCGTTTGGCCTCATTTTGTGGCCAAATATGTCTTTTGGGTAAAAGGTGCTGGGATGTCACCACTTTGGAAAGTGCAGTGCAGGGTGCTCATGAGCATCACAGCAAGCTTCACCGTGTTTTATGCCCTGAGGGATGCATCCCTGGCTTATATGTCTCTAAACAGGGCAGCCTCTCCTGACAACACTCAAAATGGAGAGAAAAGAAGAAGGAGGAGGAGAAGGAGAAGGAGCATGACCCTTGGTGGGATCGCTGTCTCAGATCATACGGTCTGTGAGAGACGAAAGCCAGCTTTGAGGATTACTGCTTTCACTCATACCCCGCTGCCGGTCAGACCTTTCTCTCTTTTCCTCTGTGCTGGTATTGCCCCTACTCTGTTCTTGCCCACAAGCAGAATGACATTAAATATGAGAGTGAGAATAATAAAAAAAAAAAAAAAAGATTTTTTTTTCTTTGAGTAAGGCAACAAAGTAGCCAACAAATTGGTTCTTTGAAACTGATGGGGTGGAAGGAGTCAACTGGAAATAATTTTTGCTATGTAGCCTTAAGACCTTTTCCTTGGCATACAAATAATATATTTTCTTTTGCATTTATAAACAGAGTTGCCTTTTTACTTCAGTAAGTTTGGGCAAGTCAGAACAGACTAGTCTGCGGGGCAAAGGGTGTGGCAGTGGTCGGGGGTTATAAGCATAGGTAATGTTTTTGACTCTAGTGAGAGAGAGAGCTCAGTGAATGCAGGGGGGTGTGTGATGGGGAGGGATGAGGTTGTGTTGTGTGCGATGATGCTGTGTGCTCCTCACAACGTGCGGAAAACCAAGATGTCCATGGTCCTTGCTGGCATGCAGGGAGACCCCAACCATCTGCAGGTCCTTAGGGAAATGTTGAGGCTGTGTCCTTGTTGCTGCCAGATTTTCACTTTTGGTCTCTGCATTCATGGACAACAGTATCTTTTGCTACAATAACAGCAAAGTTCAGCTGCAAACTCTGTTGCAGCACAGGGGTGTTTGACAGCTGGGTATTTCATCCCTGAGAGCAGAGTTACAGCTCCACAGAGGCATTTAAGGGGCAGCAAGTGGGACGATGCATGGCTCATCCAGAGCATGGGTGCTTCACGGTCTGCAGGCCCTGTGCATCCCACCTTCACTGGCAATTTGGACCTCTGGACCTTTGTCAGAGCCCTACCATCCCACCTTCTGCCAAAATTAAGTGACTCAAGCAGGATCATGCAGGAAGTTTGTGGGAAGGGGGTGAGCCCGGAACCTTTCTCCTTCCCTCCTCTCCTTTCCTAACCACAATACTAATCTTTTTTTTTTATTCTGCTGATGCTGACGCAGAACAGTGGTGCACACATGCATGCAAGGGGTTTAGAATATGACCACAGGAGGATACAAGGAAGAAATTCATTTTCGGTAGCATTTTACACCCACTTCGCACCATTTGGAATAACTGCATGCACTGCAGAGCAGTGGAGAAATAGGCTTTCTTACCATGGGACTATTATATTACATACGCCATAAAACAAGCCCTTCATTTTACTCATTAAAATCAGGCATACTTGTTTGTTGGAGTTCGACTGTACAGTATTTCTTCTATTTGTGGGTTTAGCTATAAAACCAAAAGAAAACTTTTCTTATGGTTAATTTTCCTTTTAATTGCTTGTAGTGGAGTCCTTCTGACTCCAGACCATTTTTGTAATTACTGGACCACATTCTTCCCCCTTGTACCTCTTTTATAGGGTAGGAGCACTATTTGCCTCCCCTGCATCCAGAATCCTTGTTGAGATTAAGCTGTAGAAATATAACCACAAATTAAGGCTGTCAGCTCTTGTACCCATGTGTTTGGTACTCTTGTTGCCAAGTTGAAAATGACCTTTTCTTTTTTTGTCTCCAGAAATAAAATAAATTTTTTAAAAAATCCAATCAAGCCGAATTTCTTGCCATCTCTGTCTGGTTGAATGGAGAGGCTGCGCTCTGGTTGCAGCCAGAGGATGGGGACTCTGAAGCAGCAGGGTGAGAGTGGCCTTGGCCACTGGGTTGCCGCTTGGCCTGTGGCTGGTCACAGCAGGCAGAGAGAGGCTTCATAGCAGAGCAAAGAGATGCTCATTGCACCAGCCATCCCAGGCAGAGCTGCTTCTCTGTCCTGCTTGAGGCCATAAACCCTGGCTGCATTGTCAAACCAACTGGGTGTTGTTTCACAGTTCTTTGTAGTTCAGTAACAGCAAGCTGGTTTCCAGGATCAGTTGAAGGAGACGCCTCCTCCCAGGCAGGGAAAGGGCATCACTCTCCTCCCAGTGCCTTCATTGTTCCAACTGTGAGCTCAAGGCATGACTTCAAGACTGGATTAAGCCAACCTGCAGGATCTGCATCCTAATTTTGACCAGTCCAAACTGCACTGAACCAAATTCCCCTTGATGCATCTCAGTTACCGCTGCCAGCATGGTGGCAGAGGACTCCCCAGGACAGATGAATTCCTGCCATGGCTTAGATCAGCTGTGAGCAAGCATGACCGAGAGTAACGTGTGTGAAATGAATTGGTGACCCCAGATCAACTCCTACTTCTACGTTGATCCGCCCCTATAATTACTGGAAATGAGCAGGTTTGCCACGATGGCATAGCAGGTGGGCCAATAGTGAAATGCCATGAAGACAGACTCTCTCAGAGAGTGCAGGGGAACTTCAGCATCTGCTTGCATTATGACAGCATCTAGGGATGCCAGTCTGGCCCCCTGGGAGATTAAATCCTGGAGGAACTATGGACATCATTTTTCCAAGAAAGTACAGCAAGCCCCCGTGGGCATCTTACTGCAGAGAGGCAGCGGATGGGGCAGGCAGATAACAGCTGAGTGCTTCACACATGCTTGCCCCATCCAGAAGAAGCCTTGATGTGGCCGATCATGGTGACAAGTGTGTGGTGGCCATCCTGGCTGGGTTGGAGGTAGATGTCTCTGGTCGCCCTGCGGTGGGGACCTGCACGGCTGTGCAGGGACAGTGCCTGGGTTGCACACTAGAGTCCTTGGGCAGCAGCAGCTGCAAAACACAGTTCACACCCAGCCAGGAAGGGGATGCAATTCCTCTAGGGGTGCAACACCGGCAAAGGTCTCCGATGGTTCCCATTTTTCGCCTTGGTTGGCTGAGCATCTGGTCTCAGCTGTGGATCTCAAACCTCTCTGCTTGTGCTTTCGCCATATGTCTCTGAGCTTGCGACAGCTTGGTTCATGCTCCAAGGTAATGCTTATTTACTGGCAGTACGTTCAGTAGTTGCTGGGGTAGGCAAGTTATTTACAGAGTTCCTATTTCCTAATAGTCTTATAATGCAGTCCACTGTTGACAGTTTGTTTGAAAAGTCACTTTTCGTATATAAACATGTTCCAGTCAGTTATTATTTGCTTTTCTAACTCCTGTTATCAATAGAATTTATTATTAACACCCCTCCCCACTTCATTAGAAAATGTTGTTCTGGAATATTTGTGTGTCTGCAAATGATAAATATTGAGATTTCTGCTTTTTATATTTGTGAAAGGGCAATTCATTTATTCAAGCACTCAACTTTTGACCCGATCTTTGGAGTAGTCACTTCTGCTGGTTGAATTATTCATCATGAATAAATTATCCCGTGAATTTATCCCCCCCTGCCTTTTTTTTCCCCCTGTTTGTGAAACGTATGCTGAGTGATCCTGATTTCTGAGAACAGAACCATCATTTGCGAGAATTCGCTGAATAGTTGCATACCTGATGCTTTCCGCGGCAGACACGGTCTGGTCACCTCCTTCCCTGTCTGCTTGCCTGGAGACTGCCCCATGTCTCTGTAGACCTGCGATGGAGGGAGAAGATTAAATCCAAGACCATATTCTTGGGGGAAATAAGACCACCCTACCTGCATAAGTCTGGTTGAAGGGGCTGGGATTGCAACCCACAGCTGATGGAGCAGACCCCGCATCCCACCACTGCAAAGAGGAGTGTTAAACCTCCTTTACCTGCAGCTGGCCTACCTCTGCACTTGGCCCATTGTGTGTAATTTAAGTCCTAGGGATGGGGGAAAAAAAGAAAAAGAGCGCAAACCCCAAATGTAAATCCGTTCTGCAGACAGCCACGCTTTCAAGCGAGGTCCTGAGGAATGTTTTTCGTCACTTCCAGTGAAACTCTAGGACTTTCATCTCTAAACGCTTGCAGAGCTGCAGATGAAAGGATCCTGACTGGAAGTACTTGAAGCTCAGCTTTTGATCTCTGTGTTGCCTGCACCCTCGGCCGAGGAGCGTTGCTGTAGCCCGCATCCCTCTTCTGAAAGACAGCAAGTGTTTTCTTTCCCTCTCCGTGCTTACTATTATCCCAGTTTACCCAAGGGATGGACGTTCCTATTTTCTGAGGATCAAATATTATGACAGCTTGGGATATCAATGTTCCTGCAGTACCTCCGGTAGTTGTCTTCCAAAATAACTTCACTGGCCCTTTTTAAGCAATAAGCTTTCCCGGATGGTTCAGCTTTGATTCTCAGTGGGTTTTGGTGAGGGTTTTTCTCTGAGGGGTGGGGAGAGGAGCTTTATTTATTTTTTCAGAGAAAAAATCTGTCTGTAGAGAGAGGGCTCTTAAATGAAACACGGAGTACTGTGCCAACCCCTGTGGGAGACAGACGACCTGGGAGATGCAGAGCTTTAACCTACTGTTGGAAATGTGAGGGCTGAGGATTAAAAAAGTGAAGCAGTAAGGATCTGCAAGAAAACTGTATGTGGGTATATCAGGTTTACTGCTGGGATTGGTCTGGTAAACAAGGGCTATTCTCCGCATTAGAGGTCTCACAGGTAAAATTAGGGAGACGGGTGCTGATTTTCCACTGTTGTGTATGGTATCCTTCGCTGGTCCAGAAATTGAATGTAAAATGCTGCCATACCAGGAATCTCTGGTGAGGAGTTGGTATTGATTTACACCCACTTAGCACTCAATTTGTGCTGATAATAAATGTCTACGTAAGGCAGTGGCAAATCAGGATAATTTTGTGGTAGTCCTGAATAGAGTAATGGCATAATTAAGAGTAATGACCATGGAGGACTGCCTTTTTCTGTGCATGTATTTATTCTTCCTCCTGGGTGGAAAGGGAGTTACTGAGAGGAAAGACCAGTGAGTGCTCAGTGCTTGCTGGCACAGCACATCATCTTCCCAGCTCCACAGAGCTCTCCCACCTTTGATGGCCAAACAGATTTGTCATCCCCTGTTTTGCTGTGAATTAAATCCCTCCGTCAAACAGCATCTTGGACCCTCTGCCCATAAAAACTGTGGCTCCAAAGGAACTTGATGCTGCAAGCTGGTTTAAATTAGAAGGAAAAGTATATTTTAAAAACATTTCAGCTAATGCATCCTAAAGCCTCCCATAGAGGGAACAAGTTATATTTTCACACCTGCTGTGTTACTGAGGGGAAGCTCCCAGGGATTGCTCTGATCAGCTGATGTTAATACACAACTTTTACCTGTATTAATTAGGACTGTTGGCAATCTTCACTAATACATGATATGCATTTTTAACCCCTATTTAGTCAGACCTTATATCTCCAGTAGTGGAAGGGAGTAAAACTGGTTATAGGTCAGCTAGGACATGAGAGAAAACACTGCAGTGCTGTGGCATGAATCTCTGAACACATTTTGCAAAGTGGTGAAAGAAAAAAGGGGTAATTCCAATCTTGCATTATAGAATCATAGAATCATAGAGTGTGTTGGGAGAGACCTTTAAAGGCCATCTAGTCCAACCCCCCTGCAGTGAGCAGGGACATCTTTAACTAGACCAGGTTGCTCAGAGCCTCATCAAGCCTGGCCTTGAATGTCTCCAGGGATGGGGCCTCCACCACCTCTCTGGGCAACCTGTGCCAGTGTCTCACCACCCTCATTGTAAAGAACTTCTTCCTAATGTCTAATCTAAACCTACCCTGCTCTAGTTTAAAACCATTGCCCCTCGTCCTATCGCTGCATGCCCTTGCAAACGATTAGTTCAGTCATTGTAGGGAGCATGTCTGCTAACTCCTCCAGGGCTCCCACTGGGGGACCACGGTCTCGGGTTGTCTCTGCCCTCCTGAACCTTACCAGCTTTTCTCTTTATGCTCCTGTTGAGGCTTCTTCCAGGCTTCCCTGATGCCCCTGCAAGGGCCTGGGACATCCACTAATCTCTAAGAAGAGCCAGTGAGTGAAATGCTGTAGAGTCAGCATGGTTGCACCTCTTCAGCCATGAGCACCTGGTGTAGGGTGCATGGAAAGGGCTGTGCCCATCCCATATCTCCCCTCTCAGGCTGAACCCAGACGGTTGCCCATCTTTGGATCTCCTATTTGCTGCAGGTTCCTCAGCACAGCCTTCAGCAGCCCAGTTCTCCTCCTTCGGGGCCTGCAAGGTTGCCCCAGGACCCCTTAGGCCCTGCTGTTCTGGCACCCATGTAACTCTTTGCACCCTCTGTGCGCTGAAAGCCTGGGATAATTTTCCAGAGACAAAAAGGCATTCCAGAAATGAATTACCTCTAGTGCTGTGGAGTTTTGCTTAAACTCCCCTTTCAGATTTATAAGCCAGAGAAATATAATAATATTTTTTTCTGCAGCTTGCTGGCCATCTGCTGATCCTCTATAAATATAACTGATTTAGTGCTTTGTCTTAAAAAGGAAGAAGGCACACATTTACACACACAACCCCTAAGAGCGTGATGCTAAAGAAAGGTATTAGGAAATATCATAGTTGGCCAGGACTCATTGGTCACACAAAAGAGTAGTATGGGTAGATGTATGTGTGTTTAATTTATTCTGACAGGGGCTGAGCATGCTTCCAAGACAGCACATCTCATCCATCAAAGGCCATGCTGGTGACATTGCTTAGGTGTCCCTCCTGGTGGGATTCAGCACCTCCTACTGAGAGTGGTTTCACCCAACCCAGCTTTCAGCTTTCCAATAGGACAGAGAGGCTTCATGCAGCTGGAAGTCTGTGCCCCAGGTCAAAAGAAAGGAGAAGAAGGAAGGGAGGAAGGAAGGAAGGAAGGAAGGAAGGAAGGAAGGAAGGAAGGAAGGAAGGAAGGAAGGAAAACCCTCATCAGGTAAAGAGTGTGAACCCTATGAAATAGGACAACGACATATTACATATGTTTTCCTGGAGGTTGCTACATGTTTTATCAGTTTTTACGAGCATGGGACGTCTCATCTCTGCAGATATGAGCATTCAAACATGCTAGGTTTTAAAAAGGACCATCAGCTATAAACAGCCTTGTAACCATGCAGATATGCCCATACCCCTGCTTCTCTAACCCAAGGCTCCCAGCAGAGTGCAGGATGGGAGCCCTTAGCGTAGACATGTGTATTCCTTTCACATGTCTCACAACTAGGAGCTGTAATTTTTGGATACAAATATCTCCTCCTCTGCTTCTGGCCATTGAAACTTTGAATGCATTTGCTCTTGTTTTTTTTCAATAAAGGGAGTTCCTGGCATTTTATTTTCCCTCCCTGCCTTGTGAATCGACTTGTTGGCTTCTGGGGAATTCCTGCAGGCAGGCACAGGGGGTCATCTCCCCAGGGTGTGAAGATGTGGCCCTTGACTGATTTTGTGTGGGAGCTCTGGGGAGCTGTGTCCAGACCCTGCCAGAAGATGGGAAGGACAGGACAGGTTTTTCTCTGAGGAGCTGGGGCCATGAATGCAGCCTGATGGCATTGGGATGGAACGTTTCAAGGCAGCTCCTCTCTCTGGGACTTGCCTGAGCCAAGTGGGCTGAGTGACTGGCTTTTCCTCTGAGGCTAGTAAGGAAAAAAATCTTCCACTGCTGTAAAGCAGATTCAGGAGAGCAGCTCCTCAGCTGCTCTTCCATCCTGGGACTGGGAGCTTCATGCCTCTGTGTGAAGGTCAACACCAGTGTCCCCAACCAGGGAGGATCCCTTACCCTGGACCTGCCCTCTCCCCTCGCCTGCCCTGCCTACCTAAGCCCCTAAAGTGTGCAAGTGGCCAGGCAGATGCTCATGGCTCCCACACTGCTCTGCAGCATCCCGAAACCCCACAGGCAGGACCCTGTGTGCCCATGGAGGGGGAGACGTGGCCCATTGTGCATAGACAAGGACTGGAAGACAGTAAACAAATAAATCAAAAATAATTGAAATGACACCATGGGAAATAACTCCCTGGGGCTTGCAAGCAGACGACTTCTTCCCAAGGAAAGTTACTGGGGATGCTGCCTTGGAGATGTCAATGTAATGAAAACAAAAACAAAACCCACCCCAAACCAGGGATTGTTTTACTTTAACTAACGGGTCCCTTTTAAGTGTAGGATATTGACATTGTGCTTGAATGGGGGCACCGTAGGAGCCCAAACTTGCCATACATGTATTTCCAAACCTACCACCTTCTGTAGAAACATCAAGGGAACACATTTGAATGGAAATAAATTCAGCTAACGCCTATTGATGCAAATGGGTAATTTCAAGTGCATTAAAGAATGCAGCCAGAGACGCTTCAGCAAACAATCCAGATCATGTCTTAATTAAGGTATTTTCTTTCTTCTTCTTTCTTTTTTCTTTCTTCCTTTTTTCCTCCCCTCCATTTGTGGTCACAATAGCAAAGAATCCTCTCAGTCCCTGAGAAGACAAAAATACACCTAAAAACCAAGGCCATCTAAAAACACGTGCTTTGATAAACATATATGGACATGCATTTAATTGTGCCCGTGCGCTTTCACTCTGTAAAGGTGACAGCTGAGCCAATCAGCTAACTAATTAACATACACTGCAAACGAGATTCCTCTTTTCTCAGGACCGGGACAGATGGCCTATGCCACTCAGCCAGCTTCCTGCGCCTAATCCCCTGCTCCTATTTGCTCCAGTGGCTGCAGATATTTGCATTCACTCAACAATAACCCATTGAAACAAATCACTCCCTTTTTTCTTGCCACCTCCAAGAGAGCACTACAGGCCACTGCCAATGTGGAAATGCTGCCACAAAGGAACCAATTATTATTTACAGAAAAATATCAGAAAAAGGAAAAAATAGGGTTGCTGCTAAAAATAAAACAAAGCCCTTAAAAAAAAAGGTGTGTGTGGGGGGAAGAAATAAAATGACATCTCTGAAAAGGGTCTAGTTCATAAGGGATGCATTCAGAATGCCTGGAGCAGATTTTCATATTTTTTTTGCCTGCTCCTGTGGCCATTGAATCTGATAGTGTGCTCTGCTTGTTAACAAGTTTTATGTTTTATTTTGGACAATTGTTTTATGCCTTGGCCAACAATACAGATTCAGATTTGTTTTCTGAAAGTCCCTTTTCCAATGGCCCACCCGTTGCCAAGATTAAAAATCGTTGTAAAGCAAGATTTATTTTCAACAATATCTTTTATCTAAACACGTCCCTAGACGCTCCATGGAGAAACCCAGAGTGCAACTGGGCAGCCGGAGGCTGCATCTTGTATGTTGGAAGATGCTGTTGCTGCAACATCCCAGCTGCTTCGCACCAACTGTTGCTGTCTTCAAGGGGTCCAGACTGGGCTCTCAGGAGTGGTTTTTAAAGGATATATAGCCCTGAGAGTGGGATAACGCAGGTGCCTTCGCTCATGCTGGTGATATGGGCACCCCTCTCAGATCTGTCCCACAGACCAGCATTGCAAAGGTCTTCCCCGGTTTCTCAGAAATCAGGCTGCAATTTTGGGGTTTTTTTTTTTGATCTCATGGAAAGGGAGGTTTTAAAAATACTGTTGTGTTTACTGTGGTGCTCTGCAGTGTGTTTGCCAAGATGTAGCAGCTTTGCCATGACTGTGAGCAGAGTCCTCATCCGAGCACTGGAAGGAGGCAGCTCCTGGAGCCCTTTGTGAGTGTGGAGCAAGGAGGGGGCAGCCATGGGGAGGAAAAAAGGAAAACCAGCCAGGGGTTTGGGACATCAAAGGGAAAAGATTTTGGAAAAAGCCTCCAAACTTCATTGATACAGTCTTAGGAAAAGGTGCATCCAGAAGGGCTTTTTCAGTCGGTTGCTACAGCTCGGGTACAAATCAAATGAAGCAAATGAATGTGGGACTGGTAGGTCTCAACAACACACCTGTAACCTGTTTCAGTGTGGGTAAAAAACATTACCAGCTGCTTGGATCAGGTATGAAAGGATTGCTTGGGAGTTTTTTTGCAAATATAGAGAAGATTCACAATATCTGACATCTAAAATCCTTCTCTTTGTGCATCATTTTTGGTATAACTTTAATCAGTTCCATCATATTTATGCTGTACTTTATTTCAGCTGACTGAGATGATCCCAGCCACTGATTCAAGTGTTGACTGGCATGATCCTATAGCTCAGTCTGCTTTCCTAGGTTGTGAGAAATGGCTAGATATGGAAAAGTTTGCTCTTGGGTGGTGGCACACTGTCCTCATATAGCAGTTTAGATAGTGGGATCTCAACCTGTGATGGGTTAATAGCAGCATTTACGTAGTAAGTAGTAGTCACACTCAAGGAACACTCATTGACAAACTGAATAGCCTCCTCTCCCTCTTGCTGCGTCATTTCAGTAGAAACACTTGCAGTGGTTCTGGGGGATTACAAAACTGAGAACCTACTAAATCCACAGGAAAATAGTATTTCAGATGCAATTTCAGACCAGGGACTGTCAGGGAAACTCCCCAGCAAATAATTTCAGATCCATCAAAACAATTGTAAGCATGAAAGTTTCCTTCTAGTTTGAGAAAATCCTAGTATATGCCATGTGACCAGACACCCAAGTACTTCTCTGGTGAAAGGAGGATCTGCACAGATGTACACAGCCTACCTGCCCTCTTGGGCAGGTAGGGCCAGAGACCAGGGCAACCTTGCTCCCTCAGAAGTGCACTAGGAGTGCCTTAGTAACAGAAAGCAGAGCTTCCCAGAGATCCAAACCCCCAGCTACTTTTACTTGGTTTCCCAAGATTTATATTTTCTCTCTATCTGTTGCCAGATTCTCATGGAGAGGCTAAAGTAGAATAGGAGACACTTTTCTCCACAGATCTCCAGTTCAACCAGAGTGATGACAAGCAGCCAACTAACATCTGAGTGGGCTGTGATGAAACTTCCTGCTTGGCTGAGCAGCCTTTCTCCTTTCACAGCAACAGCCACCCTACAGGGTCCTCATTTGACCTGCAAATCCACAACCTCAGTCCTCAAAGGTTGGGTGGCTTTATTAAAACCAACAGAAAACAAGAATGCAATTTTGTATGCTGCACCTCAGCCTGCAAGTTGATTTGACTTTCCTCCTAATACCTTTTCCACATTCATCCAGCAAAGGAATGGTTACAGAAACATTGCTAAGAAGCTCATTTCAGGGACTGGTGGGCCCACTTGCTATTCCCTCTTATCTTTCCACCCGATCCAGCCCCTTCACAGAGGGAGGAATCCATCCCTGCTTTTCCCCCCGGAGCAGTCTTCTCCTCGGGGCATCGAAATGAATATGCAAGGTGGAAAGATTGCCTGGTAAAAAGCTGTGCTCTCCTTTGCATCATAAATGACCACTAATCTCTCTGCAAAAATAACTTCTCAGAGGAGCACACAAATTCACTAGCTAGTTTGCATGCAATTAAAAGAAACCCAACAACCCAATCCCCCGTCTTTTCGAGACAAAGTTATTTTTCGTAGCAGAGCCTTAAAAGTCCTTATAAATGTAAGATGCCAGTGGTTTCTCATGCAAACAAAAGATCCCGGGGCTCAGCTCTCTGCTGAGAGCGGAGGAAGCGCCAGGGTAGGAATGAGGGAACATTCAATCGGGCTCCTCTCTGACAGCTTTATAGCCCAGATACAATGGGCAGAGCCTCTATACTGATGAGTCTAATTTCGGCAGCTCCGGCACCCGCCCCCCATGGCTCCCCTGCGCATTAGCGCTGTCTTCTTCAATTCTTCTCCCCGGCCCTGCCCAACAAATCGGCGTATCAGTCACAGCGGCCCCGGGCACCGGGGCCCCGCACACCTTTGTGATACTCCCTGCAGAAAAAGCTGCTGTTTAGCAAAACAAAAGGAGTCTTATAATCTACTTATTGTGCCTCATTAGGATTGCGGGCGCCCGCTTCTAATGGGAAAGTTATAGGATCAAGCGGCCAGTGCACTTCAAGGTTACCATTCTGGGTAATAAAGACATTTTTTTCCCCGTTCATGTCCAAGCATGACAAGGCACAGCGGCTCGGTCCCGGGAAGCCGCTTGACATCTTCATTGTTCTACCTTCGTCGCTAAACATTTCTTGCACCGTTTCTTGGGGTGGGCGTCCCGAAACCAAGCGCGGCTTTTCCAGGGAGAGGGGTGCTTTGATTTGGTTTTTCTTCTGCAGGCTCCCAGCCGCAGGAGCCAGCCCGCCCGGGTAGGAGCTCTGCACATTTTCAAAGGAGGGTCCTGGGCAGATGTTATCGGGGGTAGTTTATATAAATCTGAGCCTAGGTTAATTCAGAAAATATGTAGTTTCTGCGGCAGCTGTGAACCGCACAATGTTATCCTGCTCCTGATATGCGGGCACTTAGATAACATGACAGTCCCTAGGTGATAGGGTCGTATCAGCCTTTGAAGCTGAAACACATGCAAATTCCCTTTAGAGTTGGAAATGCAGTGCTTCGGGGGGCTGTTTAAAGAAGACATTGTTCAGATAGTGTTTCTCACTGGAGCTGCAGTTTCTTATTTCCAAAGGAGAGGAGCCAGCTCTGTTGGATATTACAGAAGTCCCTTAGAAACATTTGTGAGAGAGCTTGAAAATAGCCATTATAGCTCAGTTTAAATGGATTTATGGAACATAAACTAAATAAAACACAAATTTGGCTTGTTTAAGAAACTGTAGATTCAAAGATCTGATGTGTTCAGCAAATACAGCAGCCAGAGTCGTGCTGCCGAAAACATTTGCAAAATACTGAGCATTTGACTTTTACTTCCTATGTAATTTAACTCTAATAGACCATATTGTGTCATCACTTTCGAAGTGAGAGTCCTTGATGAAGTCCTCAGGGAAAGGGCTTAAAAAAACAGTGACATGGTAAGGACACAAGGATTTCAAAGCCCTTCAACAACCTAAAAAGGCCTCAGTCCTGAGCACTTTATTTAAGCAAACCACAGACTTTTTCAGCATTAGAACTCAGGATAATCACACAGATTGTTACAACCAACATTTAAAAGTAGATTTCCCTTGTAGGAAGCCCATTCGATGGTTCATAATAATGCTGCATTTCAACTTACTATCAGTGTTGAGGACTATCACGCCTTGGGGAAACTGGGGAGGGAATTTTGGGAGGTGCAAGGTCATTCCCTGCTTTGCCTGAGATAAACCTCCCCCTTCCAAACTGCCCTAATCTTTCCCTGATATCCCAATGCTTACAGAAATTCTCCGTGGCCTCTTTAAGAAAAAGAAGGGTCAACATATGGTCTACTGGAAGATAAATTCAAGTTTATAACCTCATCTGAAGAGGACCTATATCCATTGTGGTAAAATAAAATAAAGTATTAGGCCATGATATTGATATTAGACCACTGGTGTTGCCAGTGTGGTAATGCTGAAGTGGATTTCACTTCTTTTTTCATACCTCTCCGAAGCCTCCATTGCATACATGATCACTGGATGTAGGTGTGACAGCGTTTCTGTGAGGAGTTACAGCAGCAAAAAGATTTCTGTGAATGACAAAGAGCCCAGGTCTCTGATGTGTCTGAGGGTCTTGCTGCCAGGTGGCAAATAACCCAGCTCTTCTAACCCTGGGCAAATGTTGCTTTCCAGTAAACCTAATTTCAAACGCAGGCAGTGCTTGCATGCACAAAATGCATCAAGCCATAGAACAAAATACCATAGCCAGCAGACAGGGCCTTCCCGGGAATGCAAAGAGGAATGAAGTGCAGTCACTGTTTTTTGGAAGCATTTACTGAAACAGCCCAGCTGGGAGAGCAATAGCTGATGAGGAACTGCCAGGGAGTGTAACCTGGGAAGACACTGCCCTTTCGGACAAGGCAGATGTATTTTGCAGGGCTTGAGGCAATGACAAGTCTTGGAAAGTCGTAGCTGATGTTTCACCCAGTAGCCTGCAAGGAGAACAAATTTCTTGGAAATAAAACATTTCTCATGGGTGCCTAATAAACAAATTATTCTGGCCACGGTCACCGAGTCATCCCTTTCTAGGAAAGCAAATACACGACGAATCCCAACCAAAAATGAAGCCAAGCTCCCCTGGCACTGAAAGAGAGATGCATGGGCTGAACCTGGAGTTATGCCAGTTTCCCTAATCTGTTAGTAGGGAGGTAACAAATATCCAGTTTCTCTCGCGTATCAGCAGCTTTGAGGCCTCTTTGTAAGCAGAGCTAAAGTCAAGTGCATCTGTAATGCCTGTTATTGTGACAGACACCACAGAGAGAGCATTAGGGGCTCCCTCCTCACCCAGCGAACACAAACCAGGGTGTGTTTATAGCCCAATAATTGCTTGTTTGTGTAAAGTAATGATGTCCCTGTTTGGCTTTTAGGCCAATTAGTAGAATAAAGGTGGTAAGAACACCAACATAATTAGTCTAATGACTATAAAACACTGACACTAAGTGTAAAATCTCTAGCCTTTTTGACACCCCGGTTTTATAGTGCAATATAAGGAGGGCAGTAATGTTTGGATGTGGAGGAGTTCAGCTGCTTTTGTAGCTGACTTTGAATGCCCCTACACGATCAGATGTGTTTGGATGGCCTGGGGTGGCCGGCTGTGGTCTCATATTAAAAGAAAGTTGTCTCTGCTAATTATTTCTTGCACTGCTTTTTCCCTTTGCTAATTAAGAGTGGCAGAGAGATTTGTTCATCATTTTTTTGCCCTAGTAGTTAAAAAAAGACAAAAACAAGCCCTAACCCACCCCTGATTTCCAGGCTGAAGAAGATACTGTTCTTTGCATCTGAGGTTTCACTGCTTTATCAATACGTTACCAGCTGAGATTGCTGGGGACTTGCTAGGAGCAGTCGAAGGCACCAAAAATCAATCTTTTAGTGTCAGTCACAATGCCAGGGCTGTGTCTGGTGGGTGAACAGATGGGGAGTTATCTGGACGTGCAGCTTCCCCTGAAAACATGAACAGCTTCGTTGTGGCACTGCTGCTCCCTTTCCATACCATTCAAAAGGGATAGTCAAGATTGGGAAGGCCAAGATTCAACCTAGGAGAATTATTTACCTGGAGGCTCTTTTCAAAATAGCAATGTAATTCCTTTCAAGGGTTTCTCCTGCTGTCATGAAAGCCCCTTAGGTTAACTGACGGTTGTTCTTTCAGTGCAGGAGCCCAGCCTGTGACAGGAGGACTATACTACACCTTTAGTGTGTGTCACACTTATGGCAGCAAAAGTGCTGCTGCTAAATCCATCCTTCTCTAATGAGCTGATTTCTGCTGGTGAAATCCACTTTCCAGTGCACAAGAAGAGCACAACCAGAAGACCTTGCAGAATTGCCTGAGGGCACCATGTGCTGAGAGGAATGATATTGTCCCATGTACCTGCCACAAGAATTTGATCCAGTGGCTAAGAGTGGACAGACTTCGTCACAGTGCACATGTCACAGCATAGCGAGGCTTTTCTGATGTATTACCCAGGCTGATGGCTGACCACAGGCTGGGACAATCTGCAATTATTTCAGGTTTTCCTCATGAGCAGGGGGAATGAAGAGGCATTGCAACCCCAGTCTCTCTTGCAAAGTCCCTAAATTTGCCTCTGATGTCCTGGCCATATTTACCTCTACGACCCATGCTTTTGACCCACTTCCACACCACTACACCTACACTGTGATTCCTGGCATGAGTCCCCGAAGAAGGATATGTTTAAGGTCATGGGGAGAAATTAATGGTCCCATTTCAGCCTTAAGTGAGTAAAGAAATGGCTCATCTCAACCTGGTTTTTAAGTCTGCCCATGGAGAACTCTAAAGGGGTGGGAATATCTGCAAACAGCAGAGATCTCAAAAGCCAATCTTAATTCCCAGATGTTGTTTCCTGCATCTGCTGCTGGTTCTGCCACCCAACAAACCTGCCAGCATGCTTCAGCTTCCTCCTGATCCATCAGGGAAGGTGGTCTGTGGCTGCCTTCGGACAGGAGCAGACTACGGAGTGCTCACACTGTCCCTTCACACCATCTGAATGGAGACAGGGCTGTGCTGTAGGGACAGGGAGCTGAGGGCAAGTGTGTGCTATAGTGACAGGGAGCTGTGGGCAAGTGTCCTAACTGCTCCAGCAAGATGGGCAGGAGGGTCCTCCATTGTGCCCTGACTCTGGATGTCCTTAGAAACTGCACAGACAGGTCATCAGGGACTTTTCATACAGCAGATGATGTAGTTATGCTTAAGAGTTTTGTTTTGTTTTGTTTTGTTTTTCCTAAGGGCACAGCTAATAAAAAGGAATTGGGGTGGTAGCGTTTTGACCTTAAATTTGAAAACTTCTTCCCAGTGCCCGGGGGTCCTGTCAGAGCTCTATAATTCCCTGAATTCAGGCTAGTTTTGCTGGGCTTTTTTAGCATTTTTTAAAATGGTTTCAACAGATGTAAAAAAACATATCTTATTGAATTAAAGATGACAGTAGAGAAGCTATGTCTTGCCCAGGAAGCTCAGCTTTGGGGTTTTGAAGAATTTATCTTTTAGCAAGAGGTGCCTCTTTCTTCTGCCTTTGCTGAAGATTTGCTGAATCTCAGCCTTCTTGCTCCGGAGTGCTCTTTCCACCGGGCTATCTGAAAAAGGTTCTGCCTTCCTTCACTCTTCTTAGATCAAAGAGAATGTTATCAGTTTACAAAGCATTTCCTGCTTCTTCCTGTCTCCCAGCACCTCTGTCCATCTCACTAACCTTTTCTCCAGGGGCAAGAGATTGGGACCCACACTACTGGGCAGCACTGCATCCCCTGGGACAAGGGTGGCTACAGAGGTCTTCTGCACTGTGAATCAGAAAATCGTTCCTAAGCTTCCTATTCCCGGGAAAAGTTGTTTCATCTGATGATTTGGGCCACCAAATATTTCTAGTGGAACACTGCTGAATGCAGGGAGTTTCTGAAGAGATCAATTTGACCCCCTGTCCTTGATTTGCACTGTGGGCAAGAAAGGAATAAAAGGCATAAAAATGTAAGTTAAAGACAGAGTGTCACCCTTTGCTTTGAATTTCCCGCCTTTTGTCAGGCTAAGTGCTCAATGCTATTTAAATGCAAGTTTTCTATAGGAGAATCCTCCCCCAGTCAGGCTTTTATGGAAAGTTTTGCAGTTCCCATTGCTTTCATGGCTGCAGGCTTGGGGAGGGGACAGGACAGTTAATCCAAAATGTCCTGGCATCACAGAGTTCACTGCATCTCCAGGTTGCATTATTGATGCTCCCTTCAGCGTTGGAGCAGAGAGGAGAAGCACTTCTGCCTCTACCATTGAGTGATTTTGTCCTACACTAGTGCCACCTAACAACATTCCACCTCAGTTTACTTGTCAATTCAATATTTAAACAGTGCTGGTATTGTGGGGGCATTACAAATCCATAACAATTCCAAGTGCCTGAACATGCCTTGTGGGTTACACTTGGGTTGGAACAACTTCTTCAGAAAGACTCTTTTGTTAATGGTGCATCTTTTCTTCTTGCCAAGATGGCCAGATGGCTCTTAGTTAAAAAAATAAAATTAATACCTTTTTTTTCCCTAGACTCTCATTATAGTATGTTGCTGATAGAGCACTTGCTTCTTAAATATTTTCTCCCTTCTATCTATCCCACTCCTGTCTTGCCCCTAAACAGACTCTCAATTAACCATGGGAACAGATTCTCAATTAGGAACCGGCAAACCTCACAAGCTCATTTTCACATATTTATATGGCTGGTCAATGTTTTTCTGTCTCAGATGATATTTCTGATTGGTTTTCAATTAAATAAAAGCATCTGCTCACTGGAAAGTTGTTTCAGCTGAAGCTAAAACCCAGTCTTGTTCTTTGGTAAAATATGTGAAGTCTTTTTTTTTGTTGGTGGTGAAAATAACGAATTTCTGACCTTAATTTTTGCAGATGTTATTGAGTCCTGAAATTTCCTGCTGATTTAATAAGGCATAAGATAAGAAGCTTCTCTAAAAATCAAACAAGTGAAACTAAGTGAGGATGCAGTTACTCAAGTGTGGGCATGCCTGCTTCTGAACCCTGCCTTGATAGGCCGTGCAGTGTTGTTACACCTGGTGAGCACACAGGTTGTCCTTCACCTTTCATGCCTTGGTGGAAATCCGGAATAACTCCATCTGACCAATACAGCTGTAGCCAGAGATGCCACATGATTGAATGGTTGAAATGTTTGCCTGAACAAATCACTGTGAATCGTGCCGTGACTGGGAAATGTAGTGGAAACATCAAATATGTCGAAGATCAGATTATTCCAGAAACACCCCCAATGGCCTCCATATCAGTTACTGGTTCATTTTAGCCATGTCCCTGAACACAACTTGAGGATGGCAGGGAGGGATTAATTAATCTTCAGCGTCGATGATCTCTTGCAAACGCCAGGACAAACTTGAGTTCTTTGGAAGCTCAGGCAAAAACCCTTTCACTTGTCTGCCCAGGTGAGGCCATCCTTCCTTTCATATTTGAAAATATGGCCGTGGCCTAAAGTCTTGTTTCAGCATTTCAGACAGCAAAACCCAAGTCACCCCTGGAGCACCACGAAGGTGGGACAGCCTGTCCCTTGGTGCGGGGATCCGCGGCTGGGTTTAAGCACCGGATTAGCCACAGAATAGCTAAGCTCCTATAAGGCTTGGGAAAACATGCTGCCCTTCCATGCTTAGCGGTTTTGCCAGGCTCTCCTGTCACTTAGAATGAATGGGGAGAGAAATCATTATTTAATTATCTGGGAAGCCCTTTAAAAGACTAATCAGCAAGGAATTTCACTCCAGTAGTAACAGCTGGCTCTCACACTATGAGTCACAAAGAGAGATATTAAAAGGCTGTGTTTTTCTCAGTTAGTGAACTTATTAACTGTGCTCTCCTCTTTTATAAAATGCTGTATTGTTCTTTAACAATGGTCCTTGGCCCTTGAGAAACATGACAGTACGCTGAAGGGGATGGAGGGCTGACTTACTGTAAAGCTGAGGTTTACCTAGTCCAGGATCTGTGCTTCAAATCCCAGTTTTGCTTTTTTTTGGGTTCAGATGAGGCTCTTTGCAGCCCAGTGGCTGAGGGGTATCAAATGAGAGGCATCACTGAGGAAGCACCGTGAAGGGCTACAGCAATTTGTGCTGTGATAGCCAACGATTTGCTTCCCCACTGCCCTCACAGCCAGAGAAAAGCGCATCTGAGCTGGATTCCCCTCGGAGAGGCAGTGGTTTGCCTCAGCGCTGTGGGGACGGCAGAGCGGAGCCCAGCTCGAAGCATTGGGTTGGGCAGGACGAGCTGAAATGGATCTTTCTGAAAGAGATGGGGAAGTCATGGATAGAAAGGGCAGAGGTGTCCTCTCCGGGACAATAGTTCTGGGTGGATGCTGCTGCTCAGGGCTGTGAATAGTCACTGAGTCATAAAGACCTGACCTGGCTCTGCTGTGAGATCCCACCTGAGAGCCGCTCTGCACCAGTTCCCCTCCTGCCAGCGCCTGACAGTCGATTTGGGAGTGATAGCAGCCACAGGACACTTAGTAAACTTGAGTGCAAGGAAATGGCTTTAAGTTCAAGTGACAGCTTAAGTGAAATTAAATCAGGGAAGCGATGTCTCAGCTGGTGTAATTCAAGGCTACCTGTCGCCATCCCTGGGTTTACACTGCTTTGGCACCAGTTTTGTTCTCTTCTGCAATCTGCAGCCATGTAAAGAGCACTTCAAAACTCAGCAGACCCCGTCAGCCCCTCCAGGTCTATTAACCAGACCCTTGGCCTTATCAGAGCTCTGCAGAGGGAAAAGCCACCTTCCTTCTCTGGGCTTGTCATCTCTCCGACAGTTTAAACATGTAGCTCTCCAAACACAACTGGTTCAACAGCACAATCTAATCGCTGTGGGAGCGTGGGGATGGGGAGCAGATCCCTCTGGCAAACAGGGGCACAATTGCCTGGAGAGATGCTGGTTGCAGGGGAGAGCAGCCGGGTAGGGGCCGGGCATTTATTCAGCTCTAGTGGGGACCGGAGGTGTTGGGGTGCGTGTGTTTGTGTCTGTGTGTGTGTATCTCTGTGGGTGGGAAGGAGGGGAGGAAGAAGAGAAAGGGAATGGGATTACAGTTTACTGAAAACCCATTTCACATATGCACAGTGATTTGCTGCTTTCAATTTTTCTTAAGATTTTTTTTCCCCTGTGTGTGTATATAAATTTCAGTCCCCCGACAGAGCCTTCCTCCCTGCCCAAAATCAAACATTTAACTGTGAGAGATATTTACGGGGTCAAATTAAATCCCTAGTATTCGAGACAGTGTCTCAGCACAACGGAGCAGAGACATCTCTGTCCAAGCAGTGCTGGGCTCTCTGCTGTGGGGAGAATACGCAATAATATTTACCTTGCACAGACAAAACCGGTACAAATACAAGCATCCCCTCCTTTTCGGAGGCCCTCGCTGAAGACAGACGGCTCAGCAGTCTGGCAGTAATGGATAAATCTCAAAGGGCAATATTTCAGCTTATATAAGGGGATGGGGCTCCCTGCCAAGAGAGCTTCTATAATTTACATCAGGGAGGATTTGGCTGGAGATAAATCAGGTAGTCATTCCCCCGGAGGAGCTGCGGTACCAGCAGCGCTCACCTGTCTGCCCGGCGCTGGAGCCAAGCCCGTCCCGCCTCGGGCAGCTCCAGGTATGAATTGCACATTTGGGGTGCCCTGAGAGAGGTGGGCACTGACAGTGACGAGAGGCAATGGCAAACTCAGGTGTGCATAAACACTGGAAAAATAGGTTTTCAGCTGCCAGGGCACCTTCCCTCCCAGAGGAGGAGGGTGTCCTGCCCCAAAGGATCTGTATTCAGCTCCCTGCTTTGCCCCCCTCTTGGTCTTGCTCTGCTGCCACCCAGCACCCTGTGAAGTATCCCGGGCTGTAGGTCCAGGATGGAGAGCAGTGAATGGTGGTTCCAGCTCCCCTTGTTCACATTCCCGCACAGCGCCGTGGGGGAATACGCACTGCGGTTTAGGGGCCGGTGTGGGCTTGCTCTCCACTCCTGCCTGCTCCATGATGAAGCTGGGAGGATGGATGAGTCAGAGCTGTCTGAACCAGAGCTTGTCCTGGGGCTGCTGTGGTGGAGCTGCTCACACACAGCCCTCCCTTATGGCCCTGCCTCCAGCTGCAGCCGAGCCCCTGAATCCCTGAATTTCCAGCTCCAGAATGTCTGCATCTGTTCAGGGAGGGTATTTGCTCCTGAGTTTTTGCTCATGCATCCACCTCTTGTTGTAATGTGCAAGCTAGGAAGGTGTGAGCTGCAGCACTCTGGTGCAAACACAACATGTGTTTCCCCCTCTTTCCTTCCAGTAACTGGACCCCAGAGCTTTACCTGGGACTGTGGGATGGGGATGAACCCCCTGAGCCGAGGGCAGGGCGGGCTCTGCCTGATCCTCACCCAGAGGTCTTCAGCAGCTGGAGAAGGAGCTTCCTTTGCCTCCGCCCTGCACGCCTATTAGCTTTGTTGCGTAAATAAAAACCAATTTGTACCTGATTGTTTGTATTACGTTTTTATACTCAGTGGGCTCACAGCACACCAAGGAGGTACACAGGGGAGTTCACCTGCCTCCCAAGAAAGACCAATAAACCTTTAATAAGTGCACTGTGAAAAAGCTCTGTTCTTAATTGCTTTCAGTATGTGTATTACAGAAGGACATAATGGTACTTGTTTAGGAGAGAGCCCTGCTGTAGACCCCATCTCCAGATCTTGCAGGCTGTCCAAAAAAATTAAGCAGAAAAGGTATTTCAAGTTTTGCAGACTGCAACCCGATGCATGGGGTTCAGCCTGATCCCGTCTTGTTTTGTTGCCTCTGGACAAGACTGGGAGTATCTCAAACACCTGAAGGAAACCAGCACATCAAACAGAAGGGTCTGGGCCGCCTGTGTCCTTCTGGAGGCCAGAGGGACACTGAAGGCCATGTCCAACAGCACTAGATGCCCATGTATAAGCAACTGAATTGAACCGTAATAGGACCTCTTAAATGAAATCACTGTCAGGGGAAAGGACTGAGCCAAGATCTCCTGCAACAAAGCTTGTGCCTGCTTCTGTAAAGAGTGCTCACATTACTGGGTATTGTACAATATCAAAGGGTTTCTGGCCTAGGCTGCTATGAAAGCTCCTTAACAGATAAGAAAATATGTCTTCATATTTGCCGTTTGATTGTGAAAGGAGACATTTTAATCAGCATTTGTCAGCCTGTCTGATATATAAATAGTATTTTATTCTGTTACACTGCTCTTATCAGCGTCCTACAGTCTGTTCGCTCACAAACAGCAGTGATTATCTTTTCTATAGGGAAATCACGGCTTTCTTTTTCTTAATCGCGCAAAATTCCTACTCAAGTTCTGTCAAATTTGATGGGTCCCAGCCCAGGTGAGTGTCCTGGGGGAATAAAGGAAAGGGGGCAGACACAGAAGTTTGTCAGAAGCTAAATTCAGAGATGTGAGGATGGAGTGGCCTGTGTAAGGGGCCCAGGAGACAGCCACCATGTAGGAGCTTCCCCACGGGCTGGTGACACCAGGTGTGTGAGCCTGGTCAGGCAACACCAGTGCAGGCTGAAGAGGTGTCTGCAGAAAAAAGGTTGAAGATGACAGTGTTTGTGAGACGCCCAGGGAAGAAATAGCCCTGGAGAGCTGCTTTCAGCAAGGCTTTCTCCTTCCTCCGTTTGCTTTCGACCTGCACAGTGAGTCTGCATCTCCCCATCCTTTCCCAGCACCTTTGCCCACCTCCTCTTTGTCACTGGCTCCTAGTAACCTTACATCCACCAAGACAAGAGCCGGGACAGTCCTGCTGGGACCTGCAGAGGGCCAGCTGATGCTTTTTTCACCCTAAGTAAATAGATGTTTTGATGCAGGAAGGCACTTTGGGGGTGTAGTGACCCTGAACAGGTTTTGGTCAGTAATTAGCTGGAGGCAGCTGTGCCTGCTGGAGAGGTGATGTGCTCCAGGATGTGTCCTCACTAACTGTGTCCTAAAATAGTTCTGTCAATGGGGGTCCAGCCAGGATCATGCGACTGCTTTTTATGCCCTAGGTTTTGCAGTATGGAGGGAATGTTTGTACAATAAGTTGCTGCACATCCTTCAACTCAGATACACAAAGTCTGGAACACCTCAAGTTAAAACCAGGTAAGCTCCAAGAAGTTTGCAATTTTCAGGCAGAATAAATAGAGATTTATGATGTTCAGCTACATTGGTGCTGGCTACAAATTCCTCTTTGGTTTTCTTTCTGGTATTTGCAGTGTGCCCAGGGCTGTTTCTGTGCTTCTGGTGCTGAGGATGAATCTGGTTTGTGCTACGAAGTGTTGCACGCAATGGGCACTTGCAGTTCAGCGCTTCAGCACAGAGATATAAACCTTCCCCAGTCTGAGGGATTTCCAAGTTCTGCATATGTGCCTGGTGGCCCCCATTTCTGCAAAACCAAAGCCAGACACCAAAGGCACCTGTTTAGGACCATTCAAAGCACAGTGCAAAATCTCAGTCAGTGGCTTGATGCTATTCCTACTCCTTCTGCAACAGCTCAGTTAAAAGGCATTTTTGCAGAGGAAAATGTGACACTTAAAAGGTAACATATTCTTTTCGCCCTCCAGTTTCCAATTCAGTTTGTAACTTAGCCCCAAGAAGCGATCAGGGGCAGCTTTCCTTTCAGCCTAAAATCTCTTTTTCATGCACTGGATGTCAGTGCTCCCGAAAAGATTAAATAAGGCAGAGGTAATGTAGATTTAAAGGATTTTCCAGATGAAGTGCCAGAGCACTTTGAACTGAAGAAGAAAGGGGTTGCTGTGAGGGTATGGGTTGGTATGGGGGAAGGTGCCGTGCAGAATTGCCCTGCGCAGTGCGTGCGGGTAAATATGCCATGTCCATCGAGTCGCAGGGTTTGGAAGAGCGCCATTAACTCTGGTCATTAACGATGGGGCACAGTGCGATGCTTGCAGCATGCTGGCAAAAAAATGCATAACGAACAGGGCTGTGTGTCCAATAATGGCCCTGGGGAATCACCCTTCCTAAAAGGTACAAGGCCCGCTGTTTTGGATTGGGGAGCTGGAGGAACCTCACTTGGCCACCCTGGTGATACCACAGTGACTATGGTGGGTATGCAACCATAAACAATGCTGATGGGGCAGAGAGGATCTCCATCCACCTTAGCTTTTGCCCAGAGATCCAACTCTATATCATGAGCAAAACCCCGCCAAGGGGATGCTAGGGAAGGAAGAGCTACGAGACCAACATGTGTGCTCCCTGTGTCCATTCAGTGGCCGCCTCAGCTAAGGAAGGGGAATCGGACATCAGTGGAGTCAAATGTTGCTGCTACCATCAGAAAAAGAGGCATCAAGAGCAACTTCTCCTGCTTGTCCTCCACAAAAGACTCCACCCTGCTTCAGAACTGAGGATGTCTAGGCAAGAAGATGAGCTGCTACAAAGGATAAATTACTCCTGTTATCTCCAGATGGATCAGGTCTCTGACAGTAGGATACCAGCCCTTCAGGAGGAAAGTTCAAGGGAGAGTTGTGGAAGCACTCGATCTGTAATGCTCTCAGAAGATGCAGAGTTACCTTCTGGCCACAGGCAGTGGGTGGAGGGAAAGGTAGGGGGAGCAACAAGGTGTAATAAAAAAAATAATAATATTTTTAAAAATCCCCTTTGCATTTCAGTAGCAGCTCTTCTAACGTTTCCAGACCAAATTAACTCATGAAAAATTCCTGGCAGGTTGGTATGAATTCCATAGATAGGTGAAAAGAGATTTGGAGGTAGAGTGGATAAACAGCTTCGAGTCATGCAATATGGCACTGGAGTGGGCAGAAAAAGAAACCACGACTCCATCTCCATTTCTCCTCTCTGGCTGTGTTTTCCACGTGTCATTTGACCTTCAGGTGTGCTCTGCAACTTTTGTATCTCTACTTGGGGCATCTTTATTTTAAGAGCTGCAAAGCAGCATAGAGAGCCATCAGGAGACTAAAGCAATTTATATATCTAATGCCATTGAGCAGATACTCATCTCTGCCTGTTTAGGCTTGTTCACCCTTCAGGATATGTGGGTGTGTATGTGTGGGGCAGTATGGGATTATTTGGGAGCAGAAGGCAACATCAGAAATGCAAGTCTTGACAACAACTTAAGGGCTGATTTTCGGGTTCTTTGTACCCGAAAAGAAGCAAGCAGTCAGCTTGCTTCTTTTAGAGCCCTTCATCACCCTCCTGGGCAGACTTTCAGGGGCTACTGACCTGGCGAGCTGTGGTGAGAACCATGTATTTTGAAATCTGACCATGGTTTGAATGGTGAGCTCTTGAGAAGTTTGAAATTTGATGCATAGCCAGATCAAATGTAAAGCCACTGCGTTATGACAACAGATATCCATATCCTGCTTCTGTAGACTTGTACAACACGGCTGTTGAGATATCTTTGGATTCTTCTCACCAATTTTGGGCATCCATCTTTTTTTTTTTTCCTTTTATTAAGTGAGCACCCTGTGCTGTTTACTTGTTAACGACACTCTCTGTGCAGTATTTCTGGATAGGCAGGAGAAAGCTTTGGCATTGTGTTTGTACAGCTCCTAGCACATCAGTTCTAGTCCTCAGTAGAGTAAATGGGATAGAGGCAGGACCAGCAGTAAGCACCTCAATGCTGAGCCCAGCTCTGCAGCACATGTTCAGTCCCGAAGCCGACACTGGATAGCTATTTCCACATACCTTCCCCACCATGGGACAAAAAATGCTCCCCTGCTCCCTACAACAAACTTCAGACTTATAGTGAAACCTCAAAGCTTGCATTGTAAGATGCAGGAGAGCTCAATGGCATCCTCGGCCATGCAATAAGTAATATTCCCCCTTGACTCTACAAAAAGGGTTACAACCCTTACTGCAGCTGAAAGGAGAGAGCCCCACAGCTCTTGCCAGTCCTGGCTAGTGGAGACTAATGCCTGGTCCCAAATCTGGTGCCAAGTGTAGCCCCCATGTGTGTGATCTGAGGTGATTGTTGTCCTGGGAGTGTTTAATACCTCCGAGAGGAACAGTCCATACCTCCTTCCTGGCCCTCCCTTTCCAGCTCTTGTCAGTCTCACTGACTCTGAGGAAAGTGAGGAAACTCCAGCAAAAAAGGAGAAAGAAAAGCTCCTCCCACATTCTCCAGGCACTCATGAACAGCTCTGGGTGACGATCAGTCCCACATGGACCGGGACAAGTCCCTGTCTGATCACCCAGCAACCCTTCTTGGACACACAATCAGATGGGACACTCACGGATTTTCCATCGTTTTGAGGCAGCAAGGTCTTGATTTTTAGGGTGCTGAGCATCAGCACCCACTGAAACCTCAGCCCCAGACCCTCTGGGAATCACTGCCCCTTCACAAGTGCAAAGTGAGTGGCCTCAGGCAGGCAAAGAAGAGGGCAAAGGCAGAGTGTTTTTCAGCTGTAGCCTTAAAAATTGCAGTGCAGGTTGGATTTTATCACTCTCATGGGGCATTGCACATGTACCCATTGCACATGGGTACCCAGGACCAGACGGTTGCATCCTGCTTTCCCTGTGTCCCCTCTCCAGATCCTTCATAAACACAGATGTTCCTCCTGCTCTGACAAAAATCATTCATGAAAAATTCAATGGGACGTTTCTTCCCCCTCTTTCTCCCTCTCCTTTTTGTTGTATTCTTGACAAGCTTGAACTCCATAGGGGGGGAAAGAAAAGAGCAGCCCAGACCCTGGTTCTCCTCGCATCCTGCAGCAGTGCCCATTTTACATGGTACAAAGGTCATTTAGCATAGCATGAAGCCCTCAGCAAGTTGCACAAGGCAATTTCATCTGATCCGTGATGGAATTCCACTCAGCCAAAGTCCTTATTATTATGCATTTTTTACACATTAGGATTTTCCTTTTGTTGGCAGCCAGATCTCTTCATGAGGTGTTAAAAAGTGCAGAGGGGCTCTCTGCTCCACTTCGGGTAGCTAATCCTGCCTTTAAGGCTGGGATAACTGTTTCATTACGGAATGGGCTCAGCTTTAGAGTCGCTGACGTTTGCTGACAAGGATTTCAAAAACCAGCACAAAACCTGTGGTGGAAGAAAACCCATCTCTGCTTCTTGCAGGACAGACGCATCCCAGCAAGGGCTGTGAGGCTGACTGTAATTTCTTCTCTCTCTCTCTCTTTTTTTTTTTTTTAAGTTCTAGCCCCCAATTTTCTAAATGCTTTCCAAGCTGGCAAACCTGTGATGACTCATTTGCACCTGTGAAAAGCAATCCTCCCAATTTGATGGATGATATGGCAAACCTTAAAAAATAAAGGTTAACTGGTAGAGTTAAATAAATAGATTCTCCCCCAGCACTGAATGGAGTGATGTCGCAGGCAGAGCAAGCATCTGCTTCATGCCAATCATGGCCACATGTCTCCTGGGTAGTCAGAACAGACGATTTATTAAGTATCGTGGTCCTTCAAGTACTAATTAGATTATTCCTGAATCTAAAAAAATACAGAGCCTTTGTTCATAGCCCTTATAAAATAGCATCAAGGTCTAATATAATGTTTCTGGCTGGAAAAATAATCAAACCCAGTCCTTCAGTCCGTAGGATATTTCAGTGTTTTCAAACTGTTTTGACTTTATCAGAAAAGATGAATTCAAACAGGAACAGGTGCAGAGAAAAGCAACTAGGATGGAGCATAATCAGGGCCTGGAAAGCCTGTTTTATGAGAGGGGACTAAAAGAGATTGGCTTGTTAAGCTTAGCAAAATGAAGGGAACATGATTGCTGTCTATAAATACATCAGGGAAGTAAATACGAAGGAGGGAAAAGAGCTATTAAAGCAAAAGGCAGGGTTGGCACAAGAACAAATGGATATAAACTGGTCACTAATAAACATAGTCAGGAAATTAGAAGATGTTTTCCAGCCACCTGAGCAGCACGGCTCTGAAACAGGCTTCCAGCAGCAGGGGAGGCAGCGAGGGCTGGGTTTAGCTCGTACCACGCTTGGGCAGTTTCTGGCAGGAATGGGGTGTTCTGAGAGCGGGGGACCAAATTCAGAGCCCCAGGAGATCCCTGCTCATCCCACCTTCATCTGTCCGTGCAAGTGTTTTGTAACGCGTGAGGGTGGAAGGAAAAAAGATGGGAAATTGTAACAATGCTGGCAGTTTGTAGGGAAAATGTTGCTTCTGAGGAAAAAAATTTCTCAGGGAACAGAAATAACCAGTGAGAAAATTTCAGCCAGCAAGATAAGAACAGATAGTGAAACGTGGAAGCAGTGAAATGATTTTTCTGGTTAATATAAGAAGGAGATAGCAGAACTGGGAATGGCCCTAAACCTTATTTCTTGATGACAATATGCATTTTCTTCCCTGAAATGTAGCAAAAACCAGAAAAGGACAAGAGGACTAGAACCTGTAAATCTGGAAAAGGACCATCTCAGTTGTTATCAATGAGCAGACAGCTTTGGTAAGTTATGGAAGGATAAACTGAATTTAGCTTTCTCTTCCTCCTACCTTCCCCATGACCAAAACTGTAAAACAGAGCAAAGACTTCCCTTCAACACTGCCTAAGGAACACAGAGTAGGGGTAAATTAGCACAGCTATTTAATTCCCTTGGTGAGAGTTCCTTTTTTTTTTTCCTTTTGATTCAGACAAACTGAAAAGTTTAAGTGAATTCAGCAGTCTGGCACAGTCTCTCTGGCTGAAGTTGGTCTGCCGCGTATGAAATTCTTAAATAGGCTTTGGCTCAACAGAAACACACTGTTTTTGTTTTGTGAGTAAACTCCAAGTGTTATTTGGAGTCATCCTCTCACAAACGCAGGCACAGAGCAGAGTGTTTTGGTCAAGCTGATTCTGTTCCTTCCTGAGCAAAAGGCTTTTGGTTAATGGGTTTTTAAGTGATCTGATGTTCGGTTGTCATCTTGTGAATGATGAGAGGGAAAAAAAAAAAAGGACTCTGGTTCTGGTTTTATTTACAGACCAGGAAAAACTCTCCTATTGCATGGAGACATGGTGATACAGAAGGAAATAACTGGGAGGAGGTCTTGGTCCCTTCTCAGCAGCTTCTCTACGGAGTCACTGTTGGCCCTGTAAGATCAGTACCTTACCCCCAAGACATTGTTTGTCCTGTTTTTCTGGTTTCTCAGGTACCCGACTCTTTTTAACAATTAAGAACATACTGCTCCCCGTTCAGTAATAATAAAGGCAAAGAAAGGTAACGCAAATAGTTACCAAACGACCAAAGGGACTAAACAAAGCGTGACACCTCTAGACAAGTAACCCCTGGTACTGGGACTGCAGCATATCAACGCAAGCACACACCAGTAGCAGTCAATACTGTACCATAAGCCAATTTCATATGTACTTCAGCCACCCAAAAGTGTCCCAGGCATCCACCCTGGTTACATGATGCACCGTGGTCTCTTTTTCTTCCTGCTGTGATTCAGTTGTTAACTCAGGTAATGCCGTGGAGAGGGAACTCAGGCCCAAGATCAGTAATCAGGTAATAACCTAGCCCTAATGGTTCACGTGCAAGATCAAAGGTGGTTAGAAAGGCACGGTCAAGGAAGCTGCTGTGTTAAAACACAGTTACACGTGCACAACCGCCCATTGCTAAGAGACATTTGCTAAGAGACATTTACTCAGAGACATTTACCGCACATATTAGCAAGGATAATGCAGAAGGGACAAATTCATTACCTGTGTAATGATTTTACATTAGTACTTGCCTTCAGTGGATTCATTCCAGCAATGATTTTCACCCTTTCCTTATGCACATACTATTATTTGTCCCTGTTTGCATTTCTGAAACTCAGATCTGCAGTGGAACTTGAGAAAAAGCTAGACAGATTATAGAGGTGTGTTAATAGCCTTTAACTCTCAATTTGCTAAAAAGTGAGATGAAAAAGCACTCTAACATGCTTACAGACCAGGTAGCTATGAGGACATAAAGAAGCACCGGTGTTACGGATCTGCAAGCTAGCTGAAACCTCACTGAGGTTTTGAGGCTGAGGGGCTCAATGAACGCAGTACAAGAAGAGTGGCATGACAGTTGTTTAGTCCCATCGATCTCCCAAACAATGCCTTCGAGTGAAAAAAACATCCATGGTATATACTATCGAGAGGAACATAACTGCCTGATTAGTGAGTTTCTTGTTGAATGGGTGCCACTGATCAAATGCCATATGAATCAATTAATGATTAGGCTGTTGCAGGAACACTTATTGATTTGGTTTGTAAAGTGCCTTTTCTTTCTGTCCCACAAATGCCCTTGCTGCTTTTGTTCATCCTTTAAAATTAAATTATTTTAGAGAATGGAAACTCTCGAACTAGTCTTGAACTTAGGCTGATGACTTCATATTGATAAAGTTTCTATGACAATTAGCTTCTGAAAAAAAGTCCATCATCTAGAAATGAAATTTTAGAAGATGGAGAGAAGACAGGCAGGATGGGAGGGAAGAAGAAGGAAGAAAAGACAGCACTGGAGGAAAGGAAAACATTTAAGGATATATTCTAAGTGACAAATTCAGATCCAGTCCTGGAGCCTGTCTGACTAAAGAGCCAGCCCAGTTTGGAATAGCTGATTTTCATGGTATAAAAGTATATATATAAAGAGATGAGGCTTTTGGGTCAGTGAGAGACTGGCTTTTGGGCCCAGTGAGAAAATGCAGATCAAGCTGCAAGTTTAGATTTCAAGCGTCCTCAGATCTGCATCTATTTGGATGTGCAATTTGGCATCACAGTTCCAGTAACAAGTTGCCTGAACAATCATTAAGCCACAGCTCTATACACCCTGTTCTGAACTCCTGGAGAACAGGTCGCTTTCCTCCTGAGAATGGAAGAGAGCAAACACTTTGCTGGCCAGGCTGTGCTTTGCAATCAAGTCCTGTTATATGTTACGTTCACTAACTGACCCATGCCTATATGGACCTCCCTTTCTACCAACATCTTTTGTGTCCTGCACTGAAGAAGGAAGATCTTCCTCTTTCAGCCTTTATCCTATAGCCATTTCACTGACTTGTGCTTGAGCCAGGAGGACCCCATTGTGAAAAAGAACGTTACTAACACCAGCCTGGCTAGGTACCCATTGATGGATAAATGATGATACAAATATACCAAAGTGCATCTAAACAGCTCATCTGAAGTGGTGCTACAACCCCTGTCTTTAGGTTGGCTTTAAGTTGAGGATGGCAGAAGTTTCATTGGCTTCAGCCTAGCCTTTTTGCAGATCATTCCCTGACCAGTTGAGGGGGGCTTTCCACCTTTCAGAGCCAGCCTCCTGGGGTGGAGGATCCTCACTGCATCTGTCTGGGCATGAGCCTGGCCCCGTGCATGGGGAATCACACCTTGCAAAAGTTTTGGGTGAGCGCATCAGACAGAGCTGTGGCTACATCCAGCTTTGTTAACCTATGGCCAGCCATGAAGGTATATATATGACTGCTCTGTTTTATTTCCAGGCTGGAAAATTGTGTAGGTTGTCCAGGCTGGAAGTCAGATGGGAGAACAGAGTAATGCTGCTTTGGGGTCTGTTCTCATAAGATGCCAGCCTTAGGTGCCATAAATGTCATGTAGTTGCAGTTACAGAGCTGCTTGCTTCATGTTTCAGGGGTTCTCACTGTACCCGAACTACAGTATAAGAAATAGATGTCCTCTGGTTTGGATCTGACCTGAAAGTAAAACCAGATGTTATGTTCGGATCACCAGAGCTCGGAGGGCTTCAGCTCAGACTCCAGTTTTGATATTTTTATTATTTATTTATTCCTCATATACACTTAATCATTTCTACCAGATGTTAAATACCCTTTGTGTCATCTGAAACTTACTGAAAACAAACTGAAATGTGGCTAATAAATACATATATGCATAATACTGCATCATGACTGCCTGCTCCCAGATGATTATTGCAGGGACCCCAAATTTCATGCTGATGAAATGTATTTAAACATGAATATCAATTTGAGACTTCAGTTCTGATCACGCTAGATGACTCTTAACAACCATGACCAACCTCTCCTCAAATCATTACCATTCGTATAGCCACAAAAGGCAAACTTGATGAGAGAATGAGAAGCTAGTAGGGTCTCAGGCTAAGCATACAACAGTGGGATAGCTATAAATGAACCTTTTCAACCATAAATTACATGTGCCCAGTAATTCCCTTTTCTCCCTCTCTCCCTCCCTCCCCATCCTCCCCCTCCACTCTGAAAACCCTGGGACAAAGGCTTGCCTCTCTGAAGGATGCCTTTCTGGAGGATTAAGCAGCTTTTGTTGACAAAATACAAATTACAACTCCTTTGCTTGGTGTCCCGCCTTCTCAGCTGGGCTCCAGTCCCTGAGGGACAAGGCTCTATTACCCCTGCGTAGATGAAGAGCTCAGAATAGGCAGATGTAATTATTAACACCATTCAATGGGGTGTCCTTCTGAATTATCAATTAAAAATCTCTACTGTTTTTCCTCGCACTAAATAGAAAGCTGATGGCAGTTAATCTATTGTGCAGCAGAGCTTTATATGCATATTTAAACAGTTTGCTTCTCTGCTTTTTTATTCCAAGGGCAGTGTGGGGTGAGAGGGACTCCCATGAGGTAGCACAAAGACCCCTGTCACTTGACTGAGAGAAGAGTCTTTGGAAAAATATTGTCGCCTTCCACCCTTGCAAACAGGTCCCGTGGAGATACCCAAACAGGCCAGAGATGCCCGATATTGTGGAAGATGACAAATGAGCGCTCCCTGCTCATACACCAAAGCACATCTAAACAGCTCTTTTGACGTACTGCTATTAAAATGCAGAGTTCACGGGCAACAGACACATGAGCATGAAGTGAAAACAGAAATTAAGCAATGTGATTAAAACCAACAGCCACGCTGAGCCGGGCTGCCAAGAGCTGTCAGTTTTTGGCTGAGGAAGAAGGGTGATGCACCAGGTTTTGGGGAAGGGGCTGTGAGGATGGCTCAGGAGCAGGAGTTCACGGGTTGAGTTTTGTTAACTCTCCTGCTGACCTGCAAGTATGTCTCCAGCTCTCACAAGAACAAACTTCCTTGCAAACTTCCCGAGACAGCTTGTTTCAACTCCACTGAGAGCTTCCAAATCTCCATCAGTGATACTGGGGTGTTGAGCTACCATTTCTATTTGACAGCTCCAAAGCCTAGTCCTAGTTAATTTTGTTCTCACATCCGCTCCACATGTGTGAAGTATCCTTTTTTTTCCTTATGAGCAACTTCTATCCAGTCATAGAGTTGGGCCTATTGCTTGCACAGAGCAAACTCCTCATTTATGGGTAAATTAAATCAATTTTTTTTCTATCTTGTATATGCTGCGTATGTCGCCTTTTCTCATAGCTGGGATTTCCATCAAATCCACAAGTAGGGTGAGAGATGCTTCTAAACATTGGAAAAGTGACATTATGCACAGCAGGAAAGCGAGTTCAATAGTTTCAATTTCCAAAATGGTGTCAACTAAAAAGATACCCAAAGAAAGACAAAACAAGCAAAATTTGGGACTATCTCTGGGCTTGGGGAAGTCGAGTTAAAAATGCTATATCAGACAGAAAAAATAATAGCTGCTAAGGAACAAGAAAGCATTTGGGGCTGGACATGTGCCTTCAGCAGTTTAGGAGCTTATTTTATTAGCAGTTAAGACCTAGAAGTAGCATTGAACTCTTGACGTGTTGGACCACTTCCATCTATTGCCTAATACAGCCCCTATTCTTTTTCCCTAGCCCTTCAGAGCTGTAATTACCTAATAGAATGCAATACCTGGGATGTCAATTTTTTTTTCCTTTTTCTTTTTAACAATTTGACTCCCCGTGCCCCCAAAAGTTGGCTGACCATAATGGACCCTAATGCACATGCACGCATTTCCAAGCGGCACTGCTCTGCCCAAAAGCCTTTCCCCAAGATGAATAGCATTTGAACTTTGTCCAATTTTTCTTATGTGGTATGTGCCCTTTATTTACTCTGTCATGTATATCTCACTCCATTTAAAATATTCACAGTTTGTTTTCAGTGCTATCTGGCTGGCCTTCAGTCTGGGTTTAACAAATGTTAGACGTTATATTCACTTGCATATTTCAGGCTTTGTCATGAACCAGAAGGGGGGAAAAAAAAAGAATTAAAAAAAAATTGCCTGCACCATGATTTAAATAACATGTTCAGATCCTTTATTTTTTTGTGTTAAATGCCTTCATCTCTTGGCCTTATAAGGTGCAGACTGTCTCATGCTGAACTCTAGCTGGGTGGCCTCAGTCAGCCAACAGCCCCACAAGCTCATCCCATTAAAGTCATTATGTTTACTTCTTATTTCAACAAACCAACCTGGATTTTGAGACAGGAAAAATTGAGGGAAGAAGTCCTAAATCCATTTCAGAGCGAAAGGGTGTGAAGTTCAGTTGCCCGTAGGCTGCAAGATGGGAGCTTTCTGCATTTGTTGCTAAAAGCATCTTTTTTTGCCCATGGTGAGGGCTGTTCATTTCCCTGTGAAATCTAAAGAACCAGTCAGTTCATGGGCAAGAGATTAAAAAGAAGGATTGCTGGCAACCAGAGAAATTTCATATCTGAGCACCACCACTTAGAACACCTCTCCACCAGACCTGTCATCCCATTCCCATCAGGAGAGTGTGTGCCTCCCATGAATAACCTAATTGAAATGTTCTCACTGCTTGGGGAAACCGAGGCACGGAGCCTTACTTACTTCAGCTTGCACAGCAAGTTGCTGGGCAAGTCAGGAAGCAGACTCATGTGAAGAACGATGCCCTGGAGAAGGGCTCAAGGCCCACGTCCACTGACATGTAGCATGTCTCATGCTGGGAACATAACTTCACCACATTACACAGGGGATGTCTCCGGTACAGTGTAGACATAGTGAGACTGCAATTCTTCTCCCAGGAGTTTGTGGTCTAAGAATCAGAGAGAAAGGACAAGAAACTGAAGACAACAGACCTTGAGGCTAAAGGTGCTGGTAGAAAGGTGGTTGGCCACTTGGAGGGGAATGAAGTCATGAAATGTAGGTTCCTGGTAGAGTGCTTTGGTTATTCGGCTGGGCTCAGGGTCCTCCCTCTGTGGCATCACATATTATGTTGCCCCATAACACTGCCTACATGCTCTCTGGCACAGGCATGGGTTCCTGAGGATGGGTCACTGAAGAAAGAAGCCCACAGCAGGATGGTCCCCAGAATCTCCTGGCTTGCAAAGAGAAAACCACGAGCAAACGCTTGTGATGTGCTGTGGTAATCCCTCCAAAACTACACTGCCCCAGCTACCTGTGATTTCCCTGGGGTGGTCATCCTATGCCCGATTTCCCTCCTGTTCCCCAGATAAATAGGACAACAAAAGGAAGACTGAAAAACGAGTTGATTTGATGAAGTGTCCGAGTACATTCCAGAGATACCAGGCACTACAAGGGCTTTTCAAATTCATCCAGAGAGCAGCACAACAAGAACCAGTAAGAAGAAGCTCAGCCTGGAAGTTAAGGGCAGTCAAATTCACAGGGGAAATAAAGCATGTAAAAAAATAATTAAAACAGCAAAACTGATTAACCCTTAGCACAAACTATGGAGGGGAAGAAAGACATTTTCAAATCAATACTAAATGCTTTTCTGGAAGTCATCCTTTGATCAAAATAAGTCATTTGTCTTAACAGAAGGAAACCAGGGTGAAATCCCTTGAGGGGTGATTTCCAGAAGACTTCCCCAGCTGAGCAAATGGCTCTTCTCTAGTTTAACAATCTCCTGAGCTCTTTATTGTGGAGTTTTATTTTTATAAATTCAGTCCCATCAATTGCGTGGCAAGAAGTGTCAGCACCCGCCCAGCAGTTCACAGGAGGACTTATATCCTTTTGTGTCTCACAAATGTCTCTCTGCACAGGGAGAAAGAAAAGAGGGGAGGAGAGAGTGCTGGAGTGACTCACTCTGCAGAGCTGGAGAAAAGTCCCAGCAATCCTCTGTCTGGCAGAAGGCTGCACCCTGCCAATGCTCACAGCCGTGAAGAATTGCTTAGTGAGCTCTTATTAGATGAAATAGCAAAGCAGCAAATGCAAATGGGTGAGCTGGATAAACAAAAGCAGACCCCGAATAAAAATCTGGGAAAGCGGGTTCAGGCTGCTCCATCCCAGTGCTGTTGACTGCATTCCTCCTCAGCAGCAGGATCTGGCCTTGCTGCTGGCAGACCCGCTGCCGCATGAGGAGCTCCAGCCTGCATTTGAAGAGGCTTCACAGTCACGCTGTAGCTGGGAGGAATGTGCTCATGTACCAGCTCAAAGACAGTACAAGTCCCAGCACTTCTGCAGCCTGGAGTGAATATTGATGTGTTGTTCCCAGCTGTATTAAGAGCCATGACCTCATGCCTCTGCCCTGTGGAGGAGCTGCCCATCATTCACCCATTTGACACCTAAGTTAACAGATAGTTTGCCTGAGGTCCTTGCGGGCAGAGGTAGGATCTGAGCAGGGGTCTGATCTTCCATAGCCAGACTCACCCACTTTGTCCCACGGCTTCCCGGAAACAGGCTGAATTTGCTTCCTCAGGAGTCTGATGCTGAACTTTTCTTTCGGTGCTGGGCTACATACCCATAGCTGTGCTCCATACAGACTGATAAATCTCTCTCTGGGATTGCAGCAGAAGAGCCAATTCTTCAGCTTGTGACTGTAGACGAAGTGGTTCCTGTTTCTTCTGTGCAGAGGCACCAAGCAAAGGCACCACTCCAGCTGTCCACAGGTTGCTCACTGATATAGGGAAGCACATCCCAAATCACAGTGCTTGGTACCATATTGCATCTGGCAAATAATTGTGGAAGCATATCCACCTGTGTCATCCTGTGCTGGTGGGGCCACTGAGGACAGATGCTACCTGCAGGGTAACTTAATGGTGGAGGAAGTGAAAGGCTGCAGGTTTAAACCCGGTTAGTGACTCATAAGAGTGGTAAAGGAAATAGATTTCAGAGATCTTGAAGTATTCATTGTGGGTGTTTTATATGCATCAGAAAACCTCAGCTTTCATGTGCAAGGATGCTGTGCTAGCCTTTGGTTTATCATTGCCACTTTAGTCTGAACTCTTCCTTTAAGACCTGGACTCGGGACCCAGCTGCAGGTTGTGTAGGAGTGGTGATTTGTCTCAGTGTCTCTAGATGCTCTGAAAGCACCAGAACTCAGTTTCCCATTGTAATCTTCCAAACGGCAAGGCTCAAAGGTGTAAAACATTTATCCTCCTTCAAGAGCAGTATGGCTCTGAGAATGACACAATGAAAAGCCAAACATTTTACTGGGGAGAACCAGTTTGAATCCAGACTGTTTTATTTGGGATTGAATCCTATCTGCTGGGGCTTAGGGACCCTTCTCTTTGTAGGAAGGGGAGTTTGCTGCAGCCTCAGTCCTGCTGCTGTTTACATGGCAGCTTTAGGATTCAGACTATCAGCTTTAGGACTTCATCACTACCTGAGATGAATCCAGGTTGTGCATTGTGTCCCAGGTTTGCAAGCTGGGAGTAGCATTGCATTACACCATTACAGCAGTGTAAGCAACTGGGGAAGGACTCATTTCTCAATGCTTCCAGAAGTTGCTGCTGTTAACAAACTGTTGGGTTGTCATTTTTATTTTTTTTTTAATATGCACAGACAGGTTTGTGTTTATAACTCCCTCCTGTAGCAGAGGCACATGTATAAACCAGTGTCCTGCCTGTGCACCTAACTCCAGACCAGATTTTCTCCAGATCAGCTGGGCGCTTTGGAGTATCACTAACATCCCACCCTCAGACATCAGGGCCTAACCCCTGAGCAAGGCCTTCAGATCCAAGGGACTTGCTTGGAAATTTTGACATCTCATTGTAAAAGTCATGCCTTTAAGATCTGAATCTCCATCTGAGCCTCAGCCTCACACATACAAATATTTCTCTCAAATGTTAATGCCTAGAAGTTCCTTTTTT
>VXBO01002205.1:1446351-1562708 GCA_013400135.1 Rhinoptilus africanus | reverse complement strand
TTTTTTTTTTTAAACTGAAAGGTTAATTTTCATACACCTCTCTATTCTAGCTGGTGGAACTTTAGCAAAACCACAGAACATTGTGGGACCTGTAGTAAGGCCATGACAATTTTGTCTGAATGTATCTGGGTAAGCATCTCACTAAACCAAAATCACTAACCTCTATGATTTTTTAATGACTGTTTTCCTATGGGCAACTACACAAGAATTCACCTTTTAATGAAAACAAAATACAAGCTGTTGCAAAGAAGAGGCTGAGAATATGAGCCATGATGCTTTAATCTTTAGAATTCAAATTTGTTAAAGTCTGTTGCTAATTTCTCAACCATCTCACGATTTTTTAAGATGATCTCAGGATTTTGAAAAAAATTATCTATGATTTTTCAACTGTGGAGTGGGCAACTTGTGAACCCTGAAAATACCCAGCTTACAACAGCACAAAAATGAGCACATTAAACATGTTTTCTTGCTATTGCATTCAGTGGTTTCCTTTGCGTACACACATTTTATTTTTTTTCAAAATCATACCATTTGTGTCAAAGAGATTGGAGACAGAAAACAACTTTCAGCATGGGTGATGGAAAAATGAGTATGCTACCACTGCCAGCATTTGCCATGTCTGTTTCCAAGTGACTGAGACTTTCCAGAGACAGACAGTACCCTCACACTTTGGAGAAACAGCTTCTTTATCCAGGCAGCTTATGTGGTAAATTGGAAAGAATAGTTACATTGCCTAGAAGGCTACAGATCGAGTGACACAGGCCTTAACTATTCAGCTCCTCTCTCATACACCCTCATCTATCCACGACCTGAAATGATTTTTTTCTTCCTTGTAAATGGTCTGCTATTTCACCAGTGCTCGTGTGTGTACAACTGAACACAGGAGACCTTGTGATTGTGGAATGTGGCATTTAGGAACTGTACTCTTCCATCAGCTTGGCTTTTGATTTGGAGGGCAGGCTGTTTTACTTATGATTTATCCTAAGCAATTTCCAAACTCTTCAGTGTCCTGAACTCTTCCTCAGGGGCACTTTGCATGATATTTAATGAAGCAGATTGGCCAAGGTTAGACAAACATTATTAGTGTAGATGCACATGCATATTTTTCATTAGAAAAGAAAAATCTCTGCTTTCTTTTACTATCATTACCTAGATCTCACACAATTACATGTTGGCTGGGGGGGAGAACATTTGCCTTGTGTCATTTCATGCTAATTTTTAATAGTTTGGGCAATATGCCGCAGCAAACTTTTGGTTAAACCTCTGTTGGCAAAGCAGGGCAAGGAAGGGTGAGAGGTTGGTTCAGCCTCCTGTGACTCCTCCAAAACATCTTGGCATCACAAAGGACATAGGGCTTTTCAAAATTCAGAGCTGACTGCTGCAGTCTTATGGAAGTGAAGCCACATGGTTTCAGCAGGGCTTTCATCTTTCCAGTGTCTGTAGGTTGAGTTAAGGTTACACTCCAGAGACTAAGTTGTGTATAGAAGTGTAGAACAGCTTTGGTCATTGGAATGCCCTTAGTTTGGGCTCACACTGGGTATGACACTTGGGAAAGCAGGAGTCTTTACACCTAGACTTAGCTTTCCAGCAGAAAATTGAATCAGATAGTACATGTTTGGAGTAAATTGCAATAGCAGCAAAGACCCCACAGCAAGAGCTTTGGTGACAGTATATGAACTGTCCTGGGCCCATGCCATTTACTCACAGTACCACTGCTAAAGCCAACATCACCATATTGTCAGCACTGCTGTTAGCAGCCTGCCTAGATTGAGCTACCATGACTGCAGTCACACCTTTTGCTGAGTAGGCAGTCCCAAATTCACTTCCTTTGTGGATAAGAAGAAAGAATAGCTTATAAACACACATAAATCATTGCTCCACCTAAAAGAAGAAACATCCTTTTTCCTGAAAATAATACAGCCTCATCACTCACATGGATTTACAGTTATTACAGCATAGCATAAATGGTGCATTATAAGAGCACAAGAGAGTGAGGATGATTGCACAAAGACCCTAGCTGTCCACTATCCTATTTCCAAGCCTTGTCTAGTAGCAGATGCCTAAGAAAGAGCATAGGAAAAGAGTAAGCATACAACAGGATTCAACAGTTTGTGGTTCAGAGAATTCCTCAGCCTGGTTACATCTTTACAAATATGTAGTGCTAGAATAGTCACAAATGGATGGTTTAGCCATCCATTAGCCATGGATGGTTTAGCCATTTATCCACAAATGGAGTGGGTGGATATGGACTTCCAATTGCTAAAAAATTCAAAAGTGGTTTGACCCCAATGAGTCATGAGGTGAAGAAAACAGGTATAAAGTCAAAGAAAACCAAGGTGGGTGTTGGGTGCAGCTGGGGATCTGCAGTAGTGGCAGAACATTAACTACGTTGCTGGGAAGGGGAGATGGCACTAAGGGAAGAGCTTCAGTCCAACAGGACATCTCCCACATCCTCAGGAGACAGGTCTGAATCAGTGGAAAAATTATGTTGTGTTTAATTTGAGTTTGACAGTCCTTCTTTTCAAATTACCACAGAGTACCATAGGAGGAACCTCGTCCATTTAAGCAAATATAATTTAGTTGCTTCTTGGATTCGATAATATTCCATGTTAAGATTTTCAGCTTGAAACTCAAGCGTGTTGGGCCACTTTTTTAATTGTGACTGTTGGTCCAGGCCTCCAGTCCTTGTCTCTAAACAACATTACTAAGAGCTGGTGAAAAGCATTGATCCTCTCTGGTTGTCCGTAGCTCTAGCCGTATACGATCAAACGAGCCAAAATAAACACAAACTGGGCAACTTTTCCAAGAATGAAAACACCTCATTTGTTGAACCTACAGGTCTCAAAGGCGCTTTGTCCATTTTTACTTCAAACTCTCCAGAAAGAAAGGCCCGTTATTCCACAAGATCATGGATGTAAAATTCCAGATGGATTGTTGCAGACTTCAAAAATTAGGGAAAAAAAATTGTCTGAGACTGGGAACCTACTGTAACATGAATACTGTTTTGGATTACTGTCTCTCCTCAAAATGCTACCCAACATAGCAGCGGTGGGCAATGTGATGTATCTGGTAGCTTGAACAAACCTACAAAGTAGTGGTATTTTCAGGATTGAAATGATACAAATTGCATTTCAGTGTAACAGAAACACTGAATGCATTGTCGTACATTTAAATAAAACATTTTACTGAGTATTAAATGAGGAATCATTCAGCTGGTTTTGGCTGGAGATCTAGAGGCATGCATTTAGAAACCTGAGCTTTTTCACACACTGTAATATTAGTTTATTGGCAAGAGACTCTCTAAACCCTCATTAGTAAGGTTGCTAATTTGGCAGCAGAGAAATGCATCTGTTTATGAGTAAACCCTCACATTATCTTCCTCTGCTATTCTTTTTTGCCCTTTTCCATTAAGTACTTCTCTCTGGATCCATCCCACCACTGCTTTCTTCTGATAGACCCGTTGGCCCTTCTAAGTGCAGGACTTCCTGCAGGTGATGAATTGCTCCTTCCAAAGGTCATTAGCTACCCAGAGCTTTGAAACCAGTCATGCTAAGGTGGCCATCTCTTTTCCCATTTTAGTGTTGTAGCATTTCAGGCAACAGCTAAGCCAAGACTAGCATCTGACATTTGTGTGTGGGAGGAGGTTTTCTCCAGGGGTGATACATAAAATGTACTTGTTGGGTTTTTTGGCTTTCTTTTGTTTTGTTTTTTTTTGTTTTTTTTTTTTTTCCCAACCCACGTTCTTCATTGTGATGAATGTTTCTGCCCAAGTTCGACATTTGAGTTCTGTGTTCAGGGGTATAGAATGAGCTATTATTTGCTTTGCCCACCTGTGAGAGGACTGCATCAGGAAACTCACCTACACATGAAATCTGGACCTCTTTGATGGCAGTTTGCCGTCGGTTCAGTCTTCCCTCCACTTCCTTCCAATTCCCTCCACTTCCCTCCACCCTGGTCTCATGAACCGAAATCTTGTAGAGGCGAAATGTATCCATCAAAAAGCCTTTGAGAGGGATATGGTCCCTTGTAGACCAACACTATGTGCAATTTAGGAGCACTATTTACTCTTCCAATCTGTGTGAAAACTATAAGGCTGTAAGAATAACTGAGCTAGACACTAAGTCTAGTCCCTGCCAGCTAATGGGAATTAGCAGTCAGTAATGTATAAATATGTGAGAGGGGGAAAGCAAAGGTCATTTTGACCCATTCTACACCAAAAGCTTGGAGTCTGTTCAGAAAACCTCCTGCCTACCTAGACCCACTAAACCCAGTGCTTTGATCTCTGTACAATACACTCAATTAGAGGGAGGGAATTCTCAAACAAAAGCTTTTTTAAATTTCCTTTAGAATGAATAATTTTGAGGGTGGTGGAGGATGGCGGTAACAATTGAAGGAAATCATCACTCACTATTTACCCAGATGTTTTGCTAAAACATAAAAAGCCATGAGGAAGCATGTTTGCAGGGTGGGTACAGGTGTAAAACTGCTCACAGCATATTAAGGTCTGTGCATGGTATGGAAGATGAAATATAGCCATACATGCATGGCTTTATATGGCCTTGTCTCAATGTGTTTCACCCCATGGACCTTGCTTTCTTCAGCAAAGGCATGTGAGAGGTGACCTCAGCTAGAAAACAGAGTGGTTCTTCCTCAAAATGTGTTCGTCTACCACAAGTAGCTGCAAAGAGAGGCAGAGGCAGGAAAACAGATCACATCCCTGCCCATGGCATCCTTTCCCTTGGGAGAGCAGAGCAGAGATCACTTGCTTTGGTGCTCTGCGCCCCAAGTCTGTGCTCATCAGGTACTCTCCTAATGTTGCGAGGAGATTTGCCTTCCAGCCTGGACTGTGGGACACGCAGCAGACCTGGCTTATCCTCACAGCTCATCCTCTCCTTTCTTAATTCCTACTTAAGTGCTGCACCACCCTATCTCTTTCTCATTTCAGCTACTCCAGTTTCAACACTCAGTGGACCACAGCCCCGTGCAAGTAAGATTTTCCTTTCTTTTCTTCCTGTCTTTTGATAGTATATAGTAATTCTGACAGCCACAGATTAAATTGAACATGAACCATGAGACTGTTGCCTGTCCAGTGTTGTCAGTTGCTGCAGGCAGGGTGACAGTAAAACACCACTCTCCTGATCTGGCAACATTTCACAGTAGGATAAAGGCTGGAACACAACTGATGATGGCAAAATCAGTCCTTATGGGTTTAACAGCATTTTCCATCCAGGAGACTGAAATCAAAATGCTGACAGGGAGGCGGCAAAACTCTTCAGAACCACTGCACAGAGTTCAGATTAAAGTTTTGGCTGGAGTCTTGCATGCAAGTGAAATGATATTATTTGTAGCAGATTACCGGAAACAAGCTTGGGACAAGAGCAAGCCAGTGGAGATACGTGGCATCCATGTCAAGTCTTTTTAGAGAGTGAATTAGAGACAGGCTTGTGGAAAATGTTGTTTATGAGTAATGAAAATGCTTCCAGGGAAATTTAGGTCTTAGAAATCCACCTACAGCTCATGCAAGGCATTGGCTTTTAGTGAGAAAACCTGGGTGTGAGGAGCAGACTGGTGGTGGCGTTAACGGGGAACAGTATGACAGCTCTCCTTCCACCCAGCAGCTCGGAAAGGGAAAGACATGATCTGGCACTTGCTGTGTTTCAGGATGCGAGAAGGTTGTGAACGCAAAACTCAGCTGGTGTTACTTGCTGAGCTTTGTAGCATTTTAACCAAATCTGAATGCAATTTGTAAGTGGTTTACTGTATGTTTGCAAGTCCTGCCACCTTTTGAAAGGTTCCTGCTCTCAGACTGTAGTTAGACATGGTGTTTCCACTAAGTCAAGACAAGGACCAGAAAAGAACATGCAGATGGACTGCAGGTAGGCATGGTTGTAAGCAAAGTCATGAAGGACGTGCCTTGATTCCCCTAACCCTGCATCAAAGCACTTGACACTGGGAACCTCAACTTTCCTTCCAGCCATAGAGAAAGCATGGCACTTCCATCTCAATAGGCCTCTGGGGATACCTTCTTTGGTCAGTTTACTGAGATGCTGGAAGTTGACTGAGATTCATATGAGCCTTTTCTGCTGGGAGGAATGTTCCTAAGGACAAAGCTCCTCAAGCTGGGGGTGTCCATGTAAGCAGTCATTGTCTCAAATGAGAAAGGCGAAACATACTGGAAAATGTGATAGAAAAAAGTTGCTGGGAGACATCCTAAGGTGTTTCTCCAAACTCACAACAGGAAAGGACTATGCCTTTCAGAGGAACTGGCAAGAGCACAAAAGGAAACACCACCTCCTGGTACCACACATGAAGGGATGAAGCACTCACTGCTGCAGGGAGCTGCTTAGCCGTACTCCAAAAAAGTATATTCCTAGGAATAGCAAGAGTACCCAGGTGTAAGTTACACATCATAACAGCATGTACTTTTGAAGGGATAGTATACCTCCTGACTCAGAGCTGAAGTCATTCCTTAACTATTTCAGTGCAGAAGGGGTATTCTGAGAGAGAAGATTATTTCAGATTTGCCTGCAGTCATGATTTAATGCAGTTATCTCAAGTATTTGCCACTGGCTACTGTCAGAGTCAAGATACTGGGTTAGATCAGTTTTGGGTCTCTTATAAAATGTCAGCTTCTGTATTCTGAGGATGGGAAAAGACAATCTGTAGATCTATAGGGGAGATATGCAGAAGATAAATACAATTCTCATGTCTTTCCCTTATGCTTCACTGACTTCTCTAATGTGGCATGAAGAACAAAGGGTATCCAAACCTACATTCAGTGTTTCAAAGTCCAGCTGCTTCTGCTGTCTGAGAGGGGCTAAAGAAAGTTGTAACCAGTATTTGTTCCTTGTGCTTCTGTTGCAAGGTGATTTTACCAAAAGGACACATTTCAAACCCAGACATCACCTCGCTTCAAGCGGAGTTTCATCCATCACAAAAAGGCGTGCTCTGGACCTCCCTAGTCCTTCCTGTCAACTGTATCATACCCACATCACCCACGTTACCTGGGGAAGTGGGATTCTCATACCTTCTGCTCTAATAGAGACACACCATTTTCCATAGGGACTTTGGTCCCTTAAAGTTTATCCATCCATTAAAGTGCCACAAATCACTGACCTTTATTTATGTACTTAGAGCAGCTACCCACCACTCCAAGAGAGACAAAAAATGAGTCTTAACTCCACAGAGCTTATGATCGCTGTCTTAATGATTTCCTTAGGCTTTGGATGAGGGGCAAAATCAGCTTCAAAATAAGAAGTTAAAGAAACAAATACTAACAAGTTAAAATAACAACGACTCACAAGAACACAAACAGAACCTGAATCTGTTTTTTTCTGAGGTGCAATAGACTCAAATAATTTATAATGGATGGAGTTCTTTTGATCTCTGTACTATCCACTTAAACTTTTCTGTACAGTTGCTCAACCATGCAGGGCATAAGGTTAAAGGAAGAAGATTTCCATGGTCAGATGGAGCAACAAGTTTTTTTCTTTGAGCCTTAATTCTTTTTACATGAATGTGATGACAGCAAGTATACAAAAATGCACCAGCTCATGCGTTTCCCTCTCCAATCTTTGATAGATGACATATGTGCATATATCCCAGCTGTTACTTAAATAAAGCTGCATGTATACAATATGTCAGAGGCAGCACAGGCCAAACGTTATGATAAAACTACTTAAAATACGTCGGCTAAAATCCTCATTTTTTTCTCCAAAAATCCTAAAACAAATGACACTGACCCAACCCAAAACACACAGCAACCTCCTTCTAAACTATAGGAAGATCAAGATTCAAATTTACCCTTCTTTTTTTTTTATGGGGCACGTGTTTCCCCAGTTTAGTCCCAGTACATTCTGGCACCCTAAAAGGGAAGTTTTCCTTTTATCCCAGGGAAAATCTAAGCCATGCAGTAATACTGATTGAGCTTACATATGCTAGATTTGGGACTTGACCTTGTGAAGGGACAAAGCAAGTTATAAACGTAGAATCACCTGTAATGCAGACAGGCTAGGGCATGCCAAAATCACTCTTGGAGAACGAAACGTGGAGCAGCATGAAGTTTACCTGCTTACAGTGGCTGGGTTTAGCAGCCAGACGGGAAACTTTATGGCTCAGTGTACACCGCTGGGTTTTGTTTGATTAGAGATGGGACTGTTCATCATTTCTTACCAGGAAAGAATGAGTAAGCTGGCAGTCTACACATAGCTCACATACCTAACAAGACATATCCACCTAAAATTGCAAGTTGATTTCTTTGTGGCTAAGGGACATGGCTGAGACCTGGGTTTTTTGATGTCCCACTGTCATCTTGTATCATCTTAGACAAGTCACTGCATATTTTCTGCCCTCATTTCCATCACATCCAACCTCCTCTCTTATTTTAAAAGTGCAGAATGTTACTCTCCTTTGCTATTTCGCACATAAGATTTTTAGAGCACTGTCTCCTCCTTTTTGCATACCAGACCCTTGTGTTTACCTCAGGCCTCCTGTGGCCATCATTGTGGTATCTACATTAAATCAAGATGCCCTCTCTTTCACAGATACCAGCAGCTCCAGTTCATTAATCAGTTGACCTAGGAGACCCAGGAATGCGGCAGCAAAGACAGCATGAAGATCCTGGCCTTTTACAGATGAAAGAGTTAATGAGGAACAACAATATTTTTGAACATACCGAGCCATGATAAATGGATGTAGGAAAAGACAGGTCTTGACACTCTCTGTCAGCACACAAAAAGGACCTTGCAGTATTTTCTGATTCACAGACCGGCTGATCTGTGACTCCACGCTGACTTGAACTACATGAAATGCCCACTCACCCATCTGCTGTGGGAACATGTGTGTTGAGGGTTAGAGAGGTGAAACATCTCGTACCTGTCAGCAACGTCTGCAAACTGAGAAGGGAGGACTTTGTGAGTGATTTGCACAGAGTTTCTGGCTCANATCTCGTACCTGTCAGCAACGTCTACAGAATTTCTGGCTCCAATAATGCTAAGCTGCAAACGTCTGCAAGCAAGTCTTTGCTGCTGAAAAAAAGAGCAATGGCAGGTAAAGGGAGAGAGTGGGAACGGCACAAGGAACAGATCTTTGGTTGTGTCGTGTCAAAACAAGAGCTGACATAATCCAGCAATAAGCACTGTTAACCTGATAACAAGTCACCTGCAAGTGAAGCATCTCCGCTTTGCATTGTGCAGCCCTCTGCAAAATGGGACTGCCCCAAAGCTGGGCATAGAAGAACAAAAAACAACAAGGGAATCCTTTGCCAGGGATTTCAAACACAGCTCCAATCAAACCCTCTCAGGGAGGAGTTTTCCACATTCATCATCTGACTTATCAAGGCTGTGCTGAGCAAAACCTAGATGCAGGCTTTGTGAATGCCAGAGCACATGAACAATGGTTGAAGCCGGGAGGGTGATGATAAGAAGAGAGTGCAAAGCACATGTTTCAAGTTCTACCTTTTTAAGCAAGTGATGGAGCCGGGGAAGCTGAGCTTGGGCTGAGTGCCAGCATTCCCTGCAATTTAATCCCAGCCCTCAGAGGAACAAGCTGTTATCCTCTCTCCATGCCAGTGTCTCCCCCTTATCTCACATTTGAAATTCTTTAACCACTTCAAAACAAAATATCTCCAAGGAACACTTCAGAAAATGTGTTTTCTTTTGTCTTCTGAAAACACTGATGAGAAGAAAAGCTCTTTTGCGTTTTGTGTAAGAAACCTTTCAACGTCTGGGCTCTAAGTGCTCTCTTCTGTTCATTCACTTTCCCTGAAGTTTCACTCGGTGTAAGACAAATAGTGCTTTCCCCATGGAAGGCTGAAAACCTGAGAGCCCTGCATTGAAGAGGGGGAAGCTTAGGCAGTGGGCAGAGCACTGGGCATACAAAAAAACATTAAAGCAACAGCAAGGGGCTAAGCAAGGCCCACAAAAGTGCTGAAGTGGAGCTGAGACACACCCCAACACCCCTTCCTTAGGACTTGCAGCCATCAGCATGGGTGCTGAGATGGCTGCTTGTCTTGCAGGGCGATGTTGTCTCCTTTCCAGCTGTAAGGACGACACTCATCTCATCTGGCTCACAATGCAAAGGGATACTGCTGAGCTAAAACACCAAGGAGCAATCAAGGAGGTTTGTGTGCAGGAGCGCTCAGGAAACCTGAAGGTGAATGGGGTGACGATGGACTTGGAAAGCTGCAAAACCTCAGAAAGTTAAGGGTGAATTAGAAAAGTGAAATTTGTCTTGAAGAGAGTCTCGAGGAGAGGAACTGAAGCTACCTCCTGGGAGGGCTCAGGGCCGCCTCCCCATTGTTTTTATTGGCTTTCTTCTTGCAAAAGCAGTGGGGAATTTGGCCCTGCAACAATCAGCGGGAGCCTTGCCTTGGCCTTCAGCGTGGGGAAGTATCAGTATCCAAACCCTCTGCACTCATCCTACTGCAAGCATAGCCATTCAAAGGATAATATGAGCAAAAACAGAGAGGAGGTTAACCCACTACTGAAGTCTTGTTACGTGCCGTACAGGTGATGTAAGGCACAAAACCAACAAAGCAAATATTACCAGTGATAGCAGATAGCTGTAACACAACCTGGCCAGCCATCTATGGACAAGGAACAGTCTGGTACAAGAAGACTTTGCTTTGCCTGCCTGTGCTTTAAGACAGCCATGGCCAAACTGCCAGATCTTTGGTCTAATCAAGGGGCTGTAGACACATAAGAGCATGGGTCCATGTCCCTCCTCAGAGGGACAACAAGGAAGACCAAAAGTGAATTCTTATTTGAGCAATTTCTCAACAAATTCTTTTTCTTAACCATGCTCTCTTTTAAGATGTTTGAAAATAACGACTCACCTGAATATTGTTCTTTTGCAACCGTATGTACCCTGTGGCTTTGGTGAGCACCTGCAGACTACTTAGCTTCCTGATTCCTCTCTCCTTACCTGAGTTTTCCTATATGTGGCAGTAACTTGCTTTCCTACCTAGAGATGCCACAGCAGAATTTAAAAGATTCTGCAAACTTTAAGATAAGCATAAATGTTGTCTTTGAAGCAGTTCGTATGATTCAAAGAAAACAGATAGATTTGTTGCAGAAATTATTAAGTGACAGTGTCCAGCCTGTGCTTCTAGTTGAAGTTTGGGACAGATTTGACAAATCATTTTCTTTGAGACTCACACTCGCTGCTTTATCGAAGACTATCTCTAGTTCGTATGATTGGAAAGTGGTACCTGATGCTGCTTCAGAGAAGAACTGGGAGAAAAATCTGAGGGTTGAGACTGTATTTTTGAACTGCTGGAGCTTTGATACTGCTATCACTTTACAAAAAAAAATAATAATTCTAATCAAATGTCAGAGCAATGTGATGTTTCTCTGCATGGAATTTTCTATTAAATGAGACAGAAAATCTAAAGTGCCCTGCAACGTCCTTGTACTTAGATGTATCTATCTACCACATTTTAAAATTTTCTAATCTTAAAAAGAGGAAAGTGTTTCTCTCCTAGCTGAAGAGTCGTGTGCAAAGTTACATCCTATGATAAAACTTTATATTTGATTTATAAAAGCCCTGCAAGACTGTGTTTATAATTCAAGCATTGACAAAGTCATAGCTCAATATATGAGCTCTCTGTCTGGGAAAATATACTCAAGATGATGAAGTTCCCAAAGCTTAATAACATCTTTTGAGCACAGTTTTTTTTTTGCACTTTTCCACCCCTGATGATTTTAAAGTCATGGATTCACACCATGTAAGCTGCCCCTATTGTGCTCTGGCAGAGGAGTGCTTATCTCTCAGAAGGAGACGTTGCAGTGACTGTTTATGAATAAACCACACAAAACTTGGCTAAATCTTAATGGGCCTATTGACGCAGTTTCAAAGGTGAAGTAGACTTGGACCCCACAGCATGTTCAAATTACATGGCTTTAAGTGAATTTAGAGCTCGTCAAAGGAGCTGGTTTGACAGCCCAGGAGACTAAAATCCTCTGTTTACCTGCGGAACAGATATCACATGGACCACTCACAAGTCCTCCTCTGTGCTAATCCACAGGGGATAGGACTTGTTACAGCTCCCAGCTACACAGGCTGGCTCTGAACCTCAGCCTGCAACAACCTAGGCTTTTAGCTCTGGAGGCACCTAGTTCAATCCCAGTGTGTCAGCCAAGACAGAGGCCATAACAAACTTCCTAACATGTTCCAGTCCTACCCTAGAGAGCTCATTCTGAGGGCTGAACAACATCACTCTGTACCCAGTAAGTCAAATACCACTATGGCACTAGTACAGAGAGGAAGCGTTAAAAAAAGGTTTAAGGATAAGATCGCAATGGGCAGAAAGAGAAAAGGGAATGAAAGAAAGAAAAATTAAAATGAAACAGTAGGAAAGGTTGGTCTGCCTCACACTTTCCAAAGGAAAGTTATGAAGGTAGCTGTATTCAGGAGAGCTTTCCATTATTAGATAAGAAATCTCTGCCGCTTCACTTTCATTCAGAGCAAAAAAAGACCAAACTTTCAAGATCTCTTCAGTGATGGAATAGTCCCCCTTCCTCCTTCATTGAAAATCTCTATAAAGACCTTCTTACTCCAAGGTTTGGTTCTTTTGGAAGAGGACTAACTACTTCTGTGTTGTCTGGGAAAGGTAGAAAATTAATAGCTATCTCTTCTGTTTAGAGTCAGAGGGTCATTTTTGGCAATTCAGGCTAGAACAAGGACAGCTGTTAGGAAAAATGCTTGCTTTGGGGAAAAAAGGTGGATATAAGGCAGAGGGGCAGGCAGGGACCTCCCAGACTCTTTGGGCTAGTAGTTATCCAGTTAGCCACAAATGGACAACAGCCCTACATTTTACCATGTTATTGTTGATGTTCAGGTCCAGTTGAGTTGTTGTCACACCAGTGGAAGGAGGCCTGCAGATTTCAATAGGTCTTTAGTTGGATACATAAAGAAGCCTGCTGCATCTTACGGCTTCCAAGCTGCCATTGCTTGTGCAAATCCAGGTGTAGCTCCTTACTGCCTCCTGAATGGTGAGCTGAGACATTCATAAGGTCTGCGTGCAGCTCCCTTATGTTGAATAGCTGATGTTGCACTCTCTAATGAGATGTGGCTAGAAGCCCTCTCAAATGGGGGAAAATGTTTCTCTGTTTTGGAACTTCATTTTAGCTCACAAGCAGCCAGTGGAATTTTCCTCTGGCTTTTTAAAAAATCCAAACTCACCTTTGGTCAAAAATGAAACATGGAAAATTTCAGCAAAGGTGGTTAATTTTTTTGGAAAGTTCCACGTGGATTAAAGAACAGAAATGTATGAAGATGATTGGTAAAGCAGAGAGTGCAAATGTAGGTGGGGGAAACATGCGTTGCCCCCCTGGATTTGATGATGCACATTCACAGTGATAAAAGTGCAGGGCCCTTCACTGCTGTTAACAAAAAGGTGATGATCACTTTGTGCAGGTCTGAGGAAGCAGATCATTCAGCAGTTCCCATTTCTAAAAGCTGGAAGGAGACAGCTGCTGTCCACTCTGCACCTGAGCATCAGCCAGCTTCTATTTGCTCCCTGTAGTGGTGATTTCACGGCAGTCAGTGCAGCTTCACTGACACAAGAGCAAGTAAACACAACGTGCTGTGACAGAGCTGTGCATTAAATCAAGCCCTATTTACCCCTGTGGCAAGAATAAACATGAAGACTGGAATATTTTCACTTCCTGCTCTCCACCTCAGTTTAGTTTCTTCTTTGGGACTTTTATTGTCTTCCCTGTATATGAAATGCAAATAGGAAGAGATAAAAATACGCTCACAGGGAAGGGAAGGGAAGGGAAGGGAAGGGAAGGGAAGGGAAGGGAAGGGAAGGAAAGGAAAGGAAAGGAAAGGAAAGGAAAGGAAAGGAAAGGAAAGGAAAGGAAAGGAAAGGAAAGGAAAGGAAAGGAAAGGAAAGGACCTCTAACATCTTTCATTGCACAGGTCTGATTCTGATCTCACAGAGTAAATCTATAGTAACTCTACTCAAGTGAATGGATTCATTCTGGAAAGTCGGAAGTGAGTCCAGTCCTGTGTGTTTTGTTTTTCTGGGAAGCAGTACTAGGGCTCTAGAGCAAGCATTACACCCATTTATTTAATGAAAACCTTCTTTCTTACACAGTAATCATGGGCACCTCTCTCTTTTAATTGCTTTTAAAATGCAGAGTATTGCTGAACTGCAGTGGTAATTTTATATCCTGGCTCCGTTTGGCCTTGATTGCATCAGTAGCAGGTAAGAAGGGAGGGCTGAATAGTGTTTCACTGTTTGGTAGAATAATTACTGGTCTGGCTCAACATTTCAATTAATCCTTTCAGTGCTGCTGGAAAATGCTTGTGCCTGTGAGTCCTAACCACATATTCAGTGGAAGTGTTCTTCTTTTTCACCCTCAGATGATTTTGTGTAAAGTCCCTCATGCAAGTTGAGGTAGTGAGTGAGAAAAGAAATGAAGAAGAGAGATAAAAGTAATCTGATAGGTGTGGAAAAGAGAGAAAAGACATGTGTAGGGGCAAGTCCTGAAATTGGAGAACAGCATGCTGCTTCACATTGCTGTGGCAGAGAAAAGAGCAGGTAAAAGTGTCCTTTTAAAGGCTTAGAGTTTCCCCACCTGGGCTCAGGCCGTGATCTCGCAGGGTTGCTGTTGGTCTTGATTTTCCCACAAAACTGCTTCCATTCCCTCACCCTGGGGCTCCTCAATGTCATGGCCAGGTCAGACAGGGAGTGAGGTGTGACGACCCACAGTCTGGTGATTGGTGTGCAAGAAATACAAGAGCAAAAGCCCTAAATCCTCAGTCCCAACCAGCCGGTGGTAGCCTGGGTGGACTTGACTCATTCAAGGGGCACCACACAAGGGCTTGAGTACTAAACTACTCTCAAATGGGCTCATACCATGCAAACCAACCACTTTCCTTGGCTTTTAGGTCTTCTTCTGAGTGCTGCTTTATTTTTCCCTTTGCCAGGACATGAGCAGGCTCCCAGGTACCCACATTGCACCAGGGCTCTTGCAAATGCCCATGCTTTCCCAGCACAAGACATGCAAGCGAATAAAGCACGCACTTACCTTTTAGACAGCAAGAAGTTTCTCGTCGCTACAGAAAGCTTGATACTGAGGACAGTGGAGCTCAACTGTTAGCCAAGAAAAAATAAAAATCCAAATACTAATTGCTATTTTTAAAAAATCTTATAATTTTTAACCCATAAATTTTTAGGTTGGGCTGACACTTCAATTCTGAGGGTTAGTGATATTACATAAATGAACTTACCCAGTAATAATTAGCTCCATTCAAGATAATTATCAAAGACAGGGCTTAGGAACTAAACCATTGCAGTGAAATAAGCAGCAGTGGTGAAGCACTGAGCCCCACATCTGCCTGAAGTGAGGGGAAGAGTTGGAAATAATCTGGGGATTTTATTTTGTCTGTGTTTGTGACCTTTTTGGAGAATACTTTCTCTGGAGAAGCTGGAACATATGAAAGTTCACAGAGAAAAGTGACATTTGAGTCATTCGTTTATTTGAAAATAGTCTGAAATTAATTTGAGAAGAAATTAGAAAAAAAAGTATTTTGAAAAATACAGGACTTTTGATCAGAAACAGAGACTTCAGCACAATCTGGCTTCCCTCCACAGCAATCATGAAGGCATGTAAGAGGGTTGCTTGGTCCCTTTATGCTCCATCTATAGTTTATGGAAACAGCAGCTTGCCAGAGGAAAGCCCATCCCTTCTCAGGTGGGTGTGATCAATCCAGGAGAGACTGTCTGTGTGGACACTTCACTTTCTTGCCTGATTGTAAAGAACCCTTTTGTAACCAGTCTGTATCAGGAAGACAAGATGTGGCTCTGACATTGTGATGCTTTGCTGAGACACAACAAGACCAATTTGGCTGTAGACTCCCTGTGTGACTTGATGCCAAGGGTCTGGCCCTATTAACTTCAGTTTGCTATGGGTAAGTTGGGAAAGCAAGTCCCCCACTTCACTGAACTGCTGCAAGGATCAGTTCCTTGCTCCAGAAATACAAATAGACAACAACCATGGATATGGGTCACCCTATAGCCCTGAGTAACGAATATTTGTAACAAACACTCCATGAGCCATCCTTGGGCTGAAGCATGTTCTCCTGAAACATTACTGGGTGATTTTAAAGAGAGAATAAAGTCAAAACAGCAGAGCGTTCACAGTTTATTTATTGTCTTTTTTAATACTGAAGGACCATCATCCTACCACTAAATTTCCTGAGTCAATTGTTTGATGCAAACTGTTCACTTGGCTAATCCCAGTACAAGGCAACTTTCATATTGCGTTCACAAGAGCGTCAGCCCCGTTCGGAGCCTGTCAGCACAAGGGATTTCTGTTTGTGAACAAAAGTCTTTACACATTCTGGCTCTGAGCGTGTGTGCTGTCCTTTCGAAGCCAAAAATACTGTCTCCCCGTGCCAGTTTGTGTTTCCAGAGTTGCTCTGCCTCCTCTCGTCATCAGCCAAGCTGTGCTGAGCTACTGAACTACGTTTTTGGAATTACAAGGAGAGCTCGTCTGGAGGGGGAATGAGGACAAACTCCACAAGCTCTGGGCCAAATCCTTCCCAGGCGGTACATGCCCATGTCCAGAAGGAAGGTACCGCAGTGTGCAGGCGCAAAAGGATCTCCGTTACATTGGGATTAGGGGTCCGATGTGCTTCTCTGCTTCTGTCACACAGTTTTGGGTTTATTCTGGAGGAAATGAGACCAGGAATTAGCTTAGTTGCTGCCCAGAAACCTTCCTTAATCCTCCCTGGGTGCTTCTCCTTGGGAAGTCACAACGCTGTTTCCAAAGAAGCCCGGCACTCTGGCACATCATTTCTCAGAGGCACAGAGACGTGAAGTCGCCTGTGGTTAGAGACACAAGCGAGGCCCCGTGTGTCTGGTGCATCGATGAGGTGAGAGCATCCACGAACTTCTGGATCAGGCTCACTGAGGCAGAGGAGCAGCAGACCTCACACTGGCACTGGCCACATGGTGCCTGTTTTGGAGACACGTTTGGTAATTTGCATGAGTGTTGAACCGACTAGTAATACTGTATTTCACTTAAAGATATATCTGTTGGTATAAAACATCTCGCTCATATAATCAGCCCTATATATCATCATATCTTATGAAGGAAATGCTGCAATTTTCCTGCAGCAGTCAATGAATCTAAATTCTGCTGTTCTCTCATGACCGCTGCAGGAATCTCTCTCCTGAACGTTATTTCTTATAAGGGATATAGATGCCAGTTACGTTTCATAAACCAGCAACCTTAAAAATTCTGCCATCTAGAAGAGCTGAGCACAGGGACAACCTTGTGAAGTATGATATATGTGAGATCTAAGTAGGAAAATACCAGGAACATTCCTAAAAATATTTGGAACCAAGAAGCCTTAGTGAAACTGTTCACACACAAAAGGGCATTGAATGTCAGGACAGTACGGCACATATTTTTTTCACCAGCAATCTTTTATCACATAATTAGTAGAGATGGACAGTGTTACTGCTGTTCTATCCTCCACCTCATATATACGGCCTCAATCTCTGTTGACATACAGGAGTTAACCTCAGACTGAAATTGCCACAAACAGTGATGTGAAGATAAATCAGATTAGTTTTACAGTGGTTTGTTTTGTGCGTACAGAAAGGAGAACGGTCCCTAGAATCCCTCTAAAACTTTTTCTTCTCTCATATGCACTGTTTTAGAATTTACTAATGCAGTAAAGATACAGAAATAATGAATCATCTATTTTTTTTTCTCTGTTCTTCCTATTATGTTTGACAAACGCTGGGATACACTGTAGAAAATGGTAGCATTTTAAAGTAAGCATAACCTCTTCAATTTAAAATATTGCTTACAACAAAATTTTACAAGATGTAAGGAGCTTAATGATTTTCCCAGTGGAGTTATTTTGGACATGGCAAAAAATAACTCAATATTCTTATAGCCTAGGAAAGGACAGAGTAGGTCTTGCGTATTTCTAAATAGGAAACCCTAGAAGAGAAAAGGGGTTTATGTACGTACCAGCAACTTACTTGGGGAAGAAGGAAGTAGGAAAGCAGGTAAATGGGAACACTAGCAAAGTTAAACAAACTTGCAGAAAATATTGTACCTGACTGCTACACTGTGAAATGTGAGACCAGAGTCAGGGGAAGAACCTGGTAATGTCTACTGACTGAAATCATCTTAGTCTCTTACTGAACCAGAGAAGGAATGTGGGAAAGCTGGTTCAAGTCCCTGCTCCTCCACAAAGCATCTGTATGGCCCTGGGCAAATCCCTTCTCTGCTCTGTGCCATGGCTGTTTGTCTACAAATGGAATAAAAAATACACTTACAACCTCTCTGCACATGAGGGCATAACTACAGTCTGGATTCTGAGGTGCTCAGATAGAAGATAATAAAGAATTGGTTATTTTCAGACTTGTACCAAAAACCAGGAGGATAATTTTTTTCAGAACAACACAAGCCTGATTTTTTACAATATTTAGCAAATTAGCTTATTTAGTTTTGGGGTATTTCTAATGAAGTCAGAGAGTGAGTTCACAAGATCAATGTGAAATGGCAGTGATTAGAATCATTGCCTACAGAATGGAAAAGACAGGTTCAAATACAGCTGTTGCTTGACATGGAGCTGGTGTGAGGCTGGTGGTCCCACAGCCTCACTGCCCATTCCTGCTGGGAGAGGAGAGCTTTCTGTGTGTCAGAGCAGCAGAAGTTGCTCAGCAGGAGAGAAGTTGTCTGGAGGAGGAGGCCATCCCCATTTCACAAAACCTTTACTAGTTCTGAAGTGTTTCTTCCTGCAGCATAACAAATGTTTTACATTTTGAAACATGAGCAAATAAGAGGGCTTCCCACTTCCCCTGTCTGGCTTATGGTTCAGGTACCACTGGGCTTCAAGAAGGTTCAGACTGAAGTTCTTCTTTTGTATGAAATGCAGTAGGGTCTTCAACTCAAGTCTCTGCATCTCCAGTGACTTTTTTTCTATGTGATTGGAAAGTATCTCAGCCTCCTCCCTCGAAGCCAGAAAACTAACAAGTTTTCATCTGGTCCTGCATGTTTCTGACAAAAAAAAAAAGAGTTTTTGAATAGTTCCATAGCAGTTGCCCTTCATACTATTGCCAGGTTGTCCCTGCACAATGTGTCAAGAGACACATTTTAATGGCAGCTCAGAATTCTCCTCACAAAGAAATTATTTCCTCAGGGAGCATGAAAAGTGGGTAAACCAGCCAGAAGGATATCAGTAACAATTGTGAAAATGATAATAGGCTGTTAGATTCTGTGAATTGTAATGATGAAGTGTTAATCCATGACATGGAGGGGGTTTGCCCACCCTGTTATCAGGGCTACTTATTTTTAACGGTGGGGATGCAAACATTCAGGCTTTCCTGCTGGGTTTCCCTTGGGTGCCCCTGAGCACAGGACTGCCTCAGCTGAGTCAGGACCCATTTAGGTGTGCCCTACAGACAGCTGAGTAGAGGGGCTCTTGGCGGGCAATACACCAGAAGGCCGTCCTGGTTGTCACTGATATCTCACGTAGGGCCATACTCTTCCTGCTGATGCTCATCTTTACTCCGCTCCCAAAGGCACAGCCATGAAGCTCTGCAGCTGTGAAGGCTATTAGACATCAAGGTGCCAGTGTCCACTGGTGGAGTCATTCCTGACCCAAAAGCTGTCCATGCAGAAACAGCCCCACAGATGAAAGGAGATCTATAATGGTTCTCCAGTGGCAGAGTTTCTTTCCCTTTAAAAAAAAAGAGGAAGTAATAAATAAGAGCTGTAAAAAACCCTAGAAAACTCCACAATGTGGCTGGTGGAACAGTGGAACAGAGGTGGAACAGTCCTTTCAGAAAACTAAGAAAGATAATACAATTTTGGAGAACGAAAAAAACTCAGTGCTCAAGTATGACGGTTCAACATTAATGCCACTGCCACAAATTAGTTTTGTCATCTCTAAGAATTCAGCAAGAGGTTAGCAATGCCCACATGAATTATAATAATGTAGTTACATGCAAGGAGTTGTTTTTTATTATATACTCACCTGAATTTAATTTTCTCCTCTTCCGCAATCATCCAGTAGACTGTTCTCTAGGGAGACATTTACATTTTGCTTTTGAATGTACAGGAATTTCAGCAGAGGGCTTTTTTATGTTTTTAAAGTGTATTAAAAAAACATTTCATGATAAAATACAAGATCTCCTACATTCTCCAGGCACTATGAGGTCTACAGCCATTTGGGAGTGATAATGATCTCCAGGGACATTATGAACAGTGGTATTTTTTCAGAGTAACCTTTTTTCTTTTACCCTCTTTGGAGACCAAGCTGTTAATTTAGGAGTTTGTTCCCCAGAAATCGCACTTATAAAGGTGTATGTTCCTTTCCATCAGTTACATAGCAAGAAGTCTCAAGCTAAGGTGGTTGGAAATGAAAACCAGCTTAGGTGTATAGATGAACCAATGCAACAAGAGATTCTACATTTTGGATTCTGTAGCTAATGTCCTCTTAGACACTAATTGCTAACCCTCATCATGTTCCTGGCATTTCACTCATACTTGGTGAAGATAAAATGTAGTAATATAGAAAGCTGCCATGACAGCAGTAGTACTCGGATTCTGAAGAACTGGATTCAGTTACCTGAGCAAGCCTAAAATGACCTTGGTAGGACAGTGTGACCAAGCCTACCACAATGTTTAAGATGTTTAAATTCTCTTTGAAATCTCTGGTGTGGTCACAGGCCTGTGATCTCATGTGTCATGACTATAGGCTGCTTCCAGATATGTCTTAACTCCCATTTTTCTCAGGAAAATGGAAATAGCAGACACTCCCTTCTAGGCAATAAAAAAATCTGTCTTGACAAGCTGAATAAATAGTGATATCCATAGTTAGCGATAGCTAATCTTATTCTGTAAATCCAAAAATGCAGCCTATATCTCAAATCAGCCAATACCCTGTGAGAAGGGAAACAAGGTAATGAGAAATGGAAATCTAACATTCTCAAATTCTTTGCTTAGCAGTTGCATGGAAATAAATCCCTTTAGCTATTAGATGATAAAGCAGATACCATTCTTGATGCTTCAATGAAAAGCAATGTCTCAGATACTTCCACCACCCCAGTTCCTCAGAGCCAGCTGTTGAAAGTTTTAATCTGAGTCAGTCTCGCAATGCTCTGGTGAGGAAAGAAAATATGGTAGGTACCACCGTTTTACATCTGAAGAACAAAGCCACAGGAGGCTCAACTCCACAAGAAGAGATTAAAGCCTATGTGCTGCCCAGGTACCCTTGGAGGAACATTTGTCCAAAACTAAGATTCCTGCCAGTTGTCTGCTGCCTGTCCTGAGGTGATTTTGGTTACCTCAGTTCCTCCTTTATCACGTAGGAAAGCCAGTTTTCACAGACATTTGGTCCCAAGGTGACTTTGGAATTACTATGAATTAGATGTCTCTTACTAGACCTATTAGTCTTCTACTTATTTTAATATACTTCTTTCTTAGATTTTCTGTGAAAATGATTTTCACTTTGGGTTTGCAGAACCACGAGTACTTGTGGAATGTTTAAATGAAAGACCATGAAGCCAATTAGCAAAAGAGGATTTTCTGTTAGACTGAAATTTGCTCTCGGTGGAAATGACATGCTACAAATTAAGCTATTTAGTTTATAGGTGAAACAACCTTTCTAATACATTGCTACAATTTAACTGGAATACAAATAAATTATTATTTTTTCTGATAAGAAAATAATTGGAATCCCTTCTACATGTCATAGGGCTTCTTTTATAAGCCATAAGAGGAACAATTTATTTCACTTCATCATATCTTGCAAATACTTCACATTTTTGGAAATGGCTCAGTGACTTCTTTATTGACACTGTACAGCATTTCTGAAATCTATTAGTGTATTGTTGGGCTCTTTTCTCATTTTTGCTGTACATTAAAGCTGAACTGAGAGCAAGATGTTCATTTAGGCTGGAAATGAAGCAAAGCAAGTTAGTACAGATATATTACTGACTATTTTTCTCATAGAGGAAACAAAAGCAGGATAGTTGAGTGCTCTGCAGTACTTTTCCCTTATTTATGGAACTAAAACTGGATTAGAGTGATTTGTGATTCCCAGTTTGTCCTGGATTCCAGAAATGAGGTGTTCTAGCACCATTTCTAATCTCTCTGGAAGGTAGATGGACTGGAAAACTTGCAAGAAAGCCTCAACATAACAACCTTAAGACTTTGGGAGGGTTTGCATGTTTACTTCAGGAATTTGGTACTTGACTTAAGCCTAAAATCTGAATGCAGTGAGTGCTCTGCTCATTGAGAGGGTTCAAACCTGAGCACAGCTCTGAAATTCCAGGGTTTGACCATCAATTTTCCTAATAACTTCAGTTTTGCTATTCTTTATCATCTGCCAGAACCACAGCAGATGAAGAAAGCAAAATTTCATCATTCTAGCAGTTCAGTGAATACAATTCCTGCATTTACAAAGTACCAGATAACTGACACCAAGGCAAAAACCCAGGCAAATAAGAGTGTGTTGCTACATTTTTCAGCTCCCTCCTTACACGTCTCCCCAGGGGTAGAAAACTTATGAAAGCTGAAGTGTTCTCACAAGGTTTTCTTTTTAGTTTGATTAATAGCTCTTTAGAGGTCTCCTTCACCACAGGCTCCTTTGGACACCAATGTTTTGTTGAACTTGCACACCCTTCCTCTGAAACGGAGGTTACTCGATAGCCATTTACAACAACACTCAGTGCATTGATGTGCAAGAGTGCAGAGCATCGGTCACAGGTTCCTGGAAGCATATCCTCAGCCAAATCACAAACAAACTCCTGAGTAAATGTCTATCAGCCTTTTTCTCTTATAAGCTTCACGTAAAGATCATCTGAGATTGCGAAATGCTGCATTAAAGCTTACAGTTATGGGCAAAGCCTCCTGCCATTACAGCACTGAACTGTGTCACAGGTAAGGCTCATTTTTCTCCCAGCCAATCTACCTTAGAGTACAAATGACAGACGTGGCTGATGGTGGCTACCTTGAATTTCTACAATGGTAGGTAATATTGGTATTACGTGCACATTGTATGACACCTCCTCCGTGCAGCGGTGTTTTGACTTCAAAGACAAAGTGGTTTTTTATATTTAAAGGTGCAGCTTTTTTTTTCCAAGTCTTTCTTCTTAGGGGCTTTTTCTTAGGAGTTACTTTCTCTTGTGACTCATTTCCACCTCCCCCAGATGAAATTAATTGTTCTTCAGATGTACCTCCTCAATGTTTGTGGGGGTTGTTTTGCTGAAATCTCCTATGTTTAACAACAGTACCCTTAAAAAGAGCAAGAGAGGTTACTTCTAACCTATACACACCAATAAGTGTAAAACAAGAGCCAAAAGGATGAGGAGAGGTGGCGTGTGAGTGGGAGTGACTATTAATGACTTTATTTTTTTTCAGCCTCCTTGTTTTCATTACAAGAGAGACTTACGGATGCTTTTAGCTTTTTTTAGTGTTGTTATGCAGAAAATAAAGCAGCAATCATCTGGGTGCCAAATTCGAGGAGCGATACTGAAGTTGGAAACCCACTGAACTAAATGGGAGAGTTTCTCCAGAAGATAGTGGAAGATGCTGATGTGGAGAGGGAGGGAATTATCTGTTGCCTGTGTCTATGCCTGACAGAGAAAGGATAGGCTTAAAGTGCATAGATCCAGGTTAAACTTCCTTTTCCTCAGTCTTGGTGAAGCCAGTCATCCAGCGGGGCAATGGTGTTCCCATTACTTGAGCATCAACTCTCACTGTCACCATCTACTTCATTGCAGCTATCTCCTTCTGCAGCAGTAAAGCAAAGTGTTTCAGAAAACAGCTAAAATGTTCCTTTAGACAGGATATGAGAAAATACTGAATTTTAGGAGTTATTGCCTGTTTTGCCAAGGCCTGAAGGAGGGTTGGTGAATTCACAGCTACAGACTTGCACCAAACTGCACCAAGCTTGTTCTGCCACTTTCAAGATATTCCTGACTTTTTTCTCAGCCCCATTCTTCTGGATTTGGCTTGCTCCTTTCAAACTCTGACAGTTCCCTTTAGCTCTTTGCAGTTCCTCCTCCTCTTTTTCTCACTCACTTATCATCTCTGGCTGCTTGAAACTTTTAACTCTTGTAGTGGCCATGCAACCATATCCTTGTTGGACCAGCCCTACCACCGCGACAAGTCAGTCACCTGCAGAATTTCACTGCATGGTGATTTGTACCGTGCCCCTTAAACAAAAACCTGAACATGTCATTCTACTCAGAAAAAAAAAAAAAAAAAAGTCTTCCTCAGGCTCCTTGGAGAAAACTTGAAAACTTAAGCTGAACAGGCACTTGCAGTTGGAGGACTTGTTCTCCAGTAATATGGTCCACTCTCAGAGCACACCAGCTCCCTGAACTAAGAGCTGAGAACAGGGTGTCTGGATTGAGAACCCACTGGAGATGGCAATGCATGTCTTACCCTGCTGCCACCAAGCTGGAGAGCCTTGAGGACCATGGGAGCATGGGGATGGATAGGTCTCTATTTTGGAGTCGTTGCTCCTTGAGACTTTTGATAGCTAAGGTGCAAGGATAGAATGGCTCGTCACACAGCAGTACCAGAGCTGAGGAAGAAAAACCACTTAGTAGAGGATTAAAATTTCCTTTGAACATTTTTTCTGAAGAAAATTGCTCACAGGCACAGGAAGGAAGCTAATGGCAGCAGACCCTGAGATGGCATCTTGGGCCAGTCCCTTAAACACTGCACAGACCTTCCTCAGGCCTTACATTTAGGGAAAATAATCTTCTTTAGACTTACCTAACAGTGAGCCAATACAGCGGGAGTCACAAATGGAAATGGCATTAAAAAACAATAATGAATAAAAACATAGAAAAATCTTCTTTGAAAAGATGCCAACTGCTTTCAGTAATTAAATAAATAACTGCAGTGTTATTATCTCTGCAGAAAAGGCATTTTTTATGGTAGTAATGGCAAATGCAAGGAATTAATGCAGGTACTACAGCAGCTTTATTTATGGAGGTGAATCAGCCAGTTCTTAAAGGAGCACTGCTATATAGATTGTCAAAAAAAGTCTGCTGCTAGAAGGAAGCACAAAATTGCATCCTGAAAATGAGAAGCACTCTGAAGGAGAAATTCATGGTAATGTAAACTGGAATTTTTCTTCAGAGAAGCACTTAAAATGAAGCTGCTCTCTTCTCCTTCTTCTTCCCAAGCTGCTGACATGCATAAAGAAGTGTGTTTGACCAGCAGCTTATTTGGAATGTTTTTTCCTTCTCTAACGAAAATGTGTTATTTCTCTAAACAATATGCCACTTAATACCAACAGAAGTCTCCTTAGCAGATAGGACATAGTTGCAAGTCTTCAATCTGTGCCAGGGTTTGGGTCTAGGAAGAAAATCCTGCTAGACTCAAGTATTTACTTTTTTAGTGATTCTTTCCAAGGTCATATTTTTAAGCTGCAGGGGAAACCATCCTGAAGAGTAAACTGAGTGACTGGGAAATTGAAGTACAGAAGCTTGCTGTGGCCGAGTTAGTAATGTTCTCTTTAAACAGTGGCCCCACTGAAGAATTGAACTTAAGTGCCTCGGCACAGTAAAGCCTATGTGTTGTCTTTGGGAAGCATTTCCAGCTTAATAGGGACGAAGTTTCCTTTATGCCTGATGCAGCAGCACATTTCGTTTCACAAATTTCCTTTTCCACCCATTTAAGCAATTAACTTGGAATGAATGAGATGCCAGATGAATATTTCTGCCTTAAGAATCAATAGCTGCTTCTGAGGTGGCTCTGGAGAAAAGAAGGGTCTATATTAGCCAGCTGTGCATTTTGACGTCTTGCCAAAGCCACACCACCTCAGCAATTACCTCAGAAGCACTGTACCCATACCTCCGTGTGCCCCATTTCGGCAGCAATTTGTGCCCTCTTATTTTCCTCCCGCTCTGGCTCATGGGAGAGGAACGGTGACCTTTTGGGATGAGGGAGCAGAGTGGAGGCTGTGCAGGCTCTGTGCCTTGCTCCCTGCCCGAGGATGGGAGGCCCCAGGGGACATGCAGTGTGCAGCCCGGCACTTGCACCCCAGGCATGGGCAGATAGCATGACTGAAGATGGTGTTAATTACTCCCAGTGCCACCATGCAGCTTATATGTCCTAGTGGCATCCTCTTACCTGGTAAAGGCGTCCCATGTGCAGTCACCAGCCGCTTTGCTCCTTCCCACAGCTGGTGCGAAATGTAAAGAGATGAAAAGTCCATTGTGGGTAAAGAAAAACCTGATGTCCCCTGAGATAACACAGGTATGCTTCCAGGTGCCTTGTTCAGCGCCCCATCCTCATGTGGATCAACCTCTGATTTAGTGAGTTGCCCCCTGCTCTTCAAAGCAAAAGAGCCAAACGGTGGTCCCCCTCTATGGTGTCTTCTAACAATAGTGAGAGGCAGAACTGAATAAGGAATGATGTTTTGATGCTAACAGCTCGCTAGGCATGTCTATAACACACTGCTGAAAACAAGTGTAGAAAATTGTTGGCCCTAATAAAGCAGTTCTTAGGCACGGAGCTGGAAAGTCTTCCGAACCATCCGTCCCAAAAAGCCTTGTTAAATATTTTCCAATTGCAGAATATTTACTTCTGGAGATGCCTGACCTGGAAAGACAGGATCAGGTTAAACATGAGGCACTTGGAACAAGGGGCTTCACTCCAAGGCACCATCCCCACCCAGGCAATAAGGGACAGATTGGAAGGAGAAGCTTACTTGCCAGCTGAATATTTGCCAGCTGAATAGTTAAGGTCACAAGATGCTGTGATAAAACAAGGAATCTCCCCCTGCAATCTGTCAAGGTTACTTTCAGTAGGGGTCAGCACTTTCAGGCTGAATTTTCAAATGTGGGTTCTTACACTGTTCTTGCAAGACATTTGCTTGCCCGACTCAGGAAGCCGGTACTTGTTGCTGTGATTTGTGATCTGCATGAGCCAAGCCTTGTATGTGCAGGAGAAGGGATCCTGTGCACTTCTGCTGGTCCGTCTTATGCAATGGGAACAATTCCCTTCCAGACTGAAGAATATCCCCCTGTTCTTAAAAACTGGGCAAAGTGGTGAATGGGGTTAAGAGAGAGGGAAATCTGCTGCAAGGCTCAGCTGGGGTGGCTGCCTGCCATGGCGTAGCTGCACGGTGCTCCAAGCAGGGCTTAGATGTACACCACTGCGCAAGTTCATGCAGGTCCCTGTCCCTTTGGGGAAGAAAGCGGGGATAATACCACAAGAAATGCTGTCACTGCAGCATTGTTGAATGCAGCCTAATTTATGGTGAAATGGGTGGCTCGTTGAGGCAGGGATTTTGGATTCATAAACTGTCACACAATAGTTGCTTAATCCAGGGCACAGTGATAGAAATGGGAATTGTGCGAATTTCAATTTAAGCATAAATCTATTTTTGCACTGGCTTCTTATTTTGACCTCTTAGGTTTGGCCGTTTGTCAGAAAGCACCACATCCGATCCTGCTAATTCCTTTCTTTAGGTCCTTCCTGTCAGAGAGCTGATGTGGTCTTGCTGAATTGTTGCACAAATTCACAATGTACAGTTTGCCCCTCTGGTATTAACAATAAGTTTCCTCCCTAACAAGGAAAACAGCAGCATTATAAACATATGCCTTCATTTGCAAACAGGTATGCTGACACCTAGAAGTCTGGATTTTCGTTCCTACATGAAAGCAGTTGTGGTTTTTGGAGGTTTTGGGAACACAGGTTCTTATGAAAAGGCTTGACTTCGGACATATAAGATAGAAAAAGTTGGCATATGGAACAGGAATAACATTTCATTGTAGAAAGTAACAGCCCTGAAACTCCATGGAAAAAACCTTAAAGCCCTTGTTGCTTAAAACCACTCCCTTCATGTGGAGTTTTTCTTCTGGTACTGTTTGAAATACCCTTAGTATGGACTGAATTGTTTTCCCTCTTGAGGTTCAGGCTTTTTTTGGTTTTCTCCTGGAGGGAATTATTCCAGCACCAGGGCTGAATAAAATACAAGTGTGCCAGTTTGGCTTCAGTTTTGTTTTAACAAACACTTCAGTTATGCTTAATTTTATGTTTTTTTACTTTGTAACTGTGATTTCTCAAGCACTACAAAGCTATATTCATTTTAAACGAGCACTAAAGCAAAGTGATCCAACAAGGATATACAGATGTGTTTATGACAGAAGAGATGTAAAATCAAGACTGACACAGCACCAAGCAATATCTAGGTGGTACTGGGTGTGAAGATCCCCTCCCACTCCCTCAGCCTGTAACTTATTGCTGCCACAACACTTCTGAGAAAACTCAGCTTGACAGATCAGGTGTTTAGAAGTTGAAACCTGGGTACCTTTTAGGTCAAAGTATCTTTTGCATCAAAGTGTAAAATATATGTTAACAATTTTTTTCATGTCCATAAGCAAAGTAAAGGCATGCCTTGCTCTTGATCTATGGTTTTAGGAGCTAAAGAACTAATCTGAGAGGTACAAAAATATTAGAAAGGGTATGAAATGATGTCTGGCAGTGCAAGGGCAGGCAGGAGCACAATTTCATACCCCGTTCAGCAGCACTTCTCTTATTTAATCCTGGCCTTCTTTCGAATACAGGTTGCCGGTCTCCCCAAATCAACAGCTAAGGTGGGAATTCACTGAAGAGAGCAAATAATATCTAACGATTGGAGCTGTTAAAGACCTAGCATATGAACTTCCAGGATCTTGAGACTGTCCCATACCACCAGCTGTCCTTCGCAGAAGACAACCCTTCCAACCTCCAGTCTGGACTCTAACATGTATGGGTGTTAACTTTGCTCCCTGTGATGTTTGCAAATGTGTATGCACATTTCTCATGAATGATCAATATTTTTTTCCTGAAACCACTGCTAATTTGACCCTTTCTCAGGTAGAAATGTCAGGTGCCACTACTCTTTCTGCCAAGGCGAGATTTTCAAAAGCAGCTCTGATGATGAAGAGGTATCATGGAGGAGAAATATTTTAATTCATAAACAGCTATGAAATTCTATTTTCATAGCAAGAGGATCCATACATCCATGTTACATGATTCAAACTGTGAGGTAATGGCCCTCACTGAAGATTTTAAAAATATGAATGACTTTTTTGTCACTCCCAAATGTGCAGCAAGCTTTTCTTAAATCTCAGAACTGGTACTGAAAAATGGAGATCCCTAAAATATTTTCCATCTTCCCCCTTTTTTTTGAAAAAGGACTACTGCATACATTTTATTCATGACACAAATAATGCCCTGCTTCTCGTACAGACCATTGCTTTAGAAGGGTTTTATAAAATAATAAAATACACAGCCCATTTCTACCAATTGTGTGAGACACTGCAAAATGACCAGTCAGCTTGTTTTACAAATGTATAGGTTGATTAACATCTGTGCTAAAGTGTAGTAAACGTATAATTTTAGTCACGAGTATGAAAACCAGATGTCCATATCTGTATTTCCAATCCTTTCTGAAACTTGTTATCTCCTAGTGCCCATCATTTTGTATCCCATGGCTCCTATGCTTCATCCAACACAACAGATCTGACTATCTTCACCCAACAGAGCTAACACCTGTTGAAGGAACCTAAACTTTCACGTCAGAGTTTGTGCTACTGAAACACTTAAAAGCTCAGCTGAAACACAAATCCAGACTCTGGACAGATGGCTGCTTCACATTAAAGTTTATTTTCCAGGAGTTTGCTGTACACTTTCCACGGATACTCAAAAGAGTAATTTCTTGATATTATGATGTTAGCCTGTCAGTGATCTTCAGAGTTTCCATCTCACTTGCCAAACCCTATGAATCCATTTAGCCTCCTGTTGACCTATGTTTGTGAACATTGCAGGGTGAATTTCATCACATTGCAGGGATTTACTATCCCCTGAGTTGCCAGTAGTAGTCTTTTGAGTTGTCCTATTTCAAAGCTACAAGGTTCACTCACATTAAGAATAAACTGGGCTGAAAAACCTTATAAGTAATTTATTCAGAACTCTTGAGAAACGCATCCACCTTCCCAAGTCACTTGCTAACAAGATTGCTTGCCAGAATGCTTTTGATAGAAAAAAATATTTTCTTTCCATTTGAAAATGACAGTTTTTCAGTTTTGAAACTTTCCAATGTAAGTTCCAGCTATGGTTTTTCAGGATGGAATTTCTGACTGAAAGACAAGACCAACCCCTGTCTCTCCATCACGTCCCAGCACTGACAATAGCACAAAAGCAGGGAAAGACCTCACTTGCAATGACAGAGACCCAGGCCTTCAATCTGCCTAATTCAGATCAGGGTATTAAGCCTAGATCATCTGTGTATCAGATGGCTATCACCATTTCCTCCTCAATCCTTCCTTTTGAAATTGTTCTACTTTGTAAGATATAATTTGATACTCATTGAGTGGAGAGATACAAACAAAGGGATCCAGGAAAAAAAGAGAAACAAAGCAATTAATTTTTTTGGCACAAATGGGGCCAACTTTTGCTCCAGTGCCAACCTGGTGCCCTATTACCTTTGTCTGAACATCTCTTTATATGGCATTTGAAAATAGAATGGATTCAAATGTTCTCTTAGATTTATTGATATGGTGGTGTGGCATCGTGGTACTGTCCGGAGGCACAAACAGAAACGCATGGACCTGAGCCATCCTGGCGATTGACATCTCTGAGTAGATGTCTATTCAAACTTGCTGAGACTTTACCTGGATTTCAGAGGATTTGTCAGAAGCAGACCTAAATGTCAATGTAAGACTCATCAGGAATACAAGTCCTTACAGGTAGCTGAGTAGCTGAAGGAACTCAAATAAAAGCAACAAAAATGTAAAGGTAGACTGACAAGTTAAGAAAAGGATTACAAAAGCTGCATTGGCTAGGAGACAACTGGTGAGGGACATGCTTGTTCCAGTTTATTTGAGGCATGAAGCACCAGCTAGCAAAAAGATTATTTGAAGATGAAAGAATTGTGAGGATTCCTTCTTACTCATGGCTCAGATCAAATGCATACTACCTATCAAAATGAAGTGCATAGAGACCAAAGAAACAAACAAAGTATGGGATACCTAAGCAACAGAATAAGGGAGGCTGTTAGAAGAAAGAAGGTATATTTCTTCACAGAGGTGAAGCTGTGTTCAAATGAGGAAAAAAGTAGAGAACAATCTTTAGTAGATTAAATATGGAGATACAAAACGACAAATCTAAAAAGGAGTTTGGGATCGACTTAAAATAGGCATTAAATTTCTAAATAATTAGTTACCTAATTACATTATGAATGCCTTGCAGAGAGTATGCAGACCAATAGACAGTGAGGGTGTGAAAGGAACAGTGAGAAAAGGTAACAGTGTAAAAGAGAAATAACTTTTTATTTTCCATTTTTATTCACCATGAGGCCTTAATGCATTCTTTGGCTGCCTCCACTTCAAGTATGAGAAATAGAACAAACTAAGAAATATCAGGAGAAACAAATTGCCAGCATCACATAGTGTTCTTCGAAGGGTTCTAAAGAAAGGCAAGTTTGGAATAATGGATCTCCTGGCTGCGGTGTACAATCTCTTATTTAGACCCGCTATTGTATTAGAGAAAGGGAAAGTTGAGAAGCTGATGCCCATTTTTAATATAATTCTGCAAGCAGAAACACACGTTACAAATGTGTGCTAAGCAAGTTGACAGAGTTTATAATAAAGAATAAGATCATGACACATGAATAAATAACATTTATTCATTTATGGGTGAATAATCCAACCAGCTTTTCTGACAGGAAGACAAACCCTCTAGTATTCTTTGAAGGAGTCAGTGAGCACATAGAAAAGGGAGAATTGACTGATGGAGTCTAACCGAATTTCTTAAATGCAATCAGCAAAGACCCTCACCAAAGCGTATTAGAGAACATGCTGTGAGATAGGTAAGATCTTAATATACATACCTGGCTAAAAGATAGGAAACAATGAGTAGGAAATAATGGTCAGTTCCTGAATGTTTGCCAGTAGACCTTCAACATAATCCCTGTTTGTGGTCCACCTGTGCAACACATATATACGAATGACCTTGATGTCTAGTGAAAGTACGAAGCTTGCTCACCAGCCTAGACAGAACCACTCAGGGTAAAAATGAAAGCTCACTATGAAGATTTGCAGATGCAATAAATCAGTTCCACAATACTGATGAAAAAATGCCAGATGGAATTCATCATTGATAAATCAGAGGTAATGCACCTAAGAAAAAAACCCCCTCAATTAACATACATAATGATATGCTCTTCAGATGTGCTCTTAGCTATTACTCTTTAGGAAAGACACCTTGGAAGTATGGCAGGCAGTTTATAAAAACTGTTCAGTAGTAGTCAAAAAAATCCCCTTTATTTGAATTTAAGAGCTATTTGGAGAGGAATGGAGAAAAAAAAGAAAATATAAATCTGTGGTGCAAACACATCTTGAACATTGTATACTGTCCCAGATTCCCCATCTTAAAAAAATGTGTGGTAAAAATTCTACTGTAGTTGCAAGTGAATGTAGACAAACAAGACGTTCAGATGGACATCTCTTGTTAGACTACATAGAATCATAAAAAAAACATCAACACACTATTGAGCACACAAACCCTTTCTACATCTAAAATAAAAAAAGCATCAAAGAAGCATTGTGATCCAAAAGTGAGTTTAGTATTTCTACCTATAGAAGTAAATCTAATTCAAAATATTAACTACAGCTACCTAAAAACCTTGTCTTGCCTAATGTGGAGCTAGAAAAGGTATAAAGAAGCTTCTAAGCTATGGTATGGGACCCTTATAAGGGTGGAATAAACAGCTCTCATTTATAAAACTGAAAGAGAAGTGAAGAAGGCAATTAGGAAATGACAGCTCACTCTTTTCTAATACAAGATCTAAGGAAGTCAGCCATGAAACTAGTAGATGTTAGGTTGGAAACCAAGAGGAGGCATTTCCTTGCACAGCACTGAGTTAAGCTGTGGATCTCTTTGCCACAGGATGTGGTGGAGGCTAAAAGTTTACAAAGCTTCAAAAAGTGACTAGACCAGATTGTAGAGGAAAACCCAACCAAATATTAACTGCAAAGACAGCAAACAGGTGCTTAGGAAATCCATAGGTCACAATGTCCTAAAGCTCGAGGAACTTGCAGGGAAACACAATGATTTTTTTATTTGGTCTTTATACACTTCCCTTGGCATCCATTTTTAGCCACTGGTAGAGTGACAGGATAGTGGGTAAGGAACATCATTGTCCTGACTCATTACTGCTTTTTTTATGTTCTCAAACACCTTGGCTCAGCAGAATGTATCAAGTTTAAGCTCAGGAAAGAGCCCTGACTTCACAGGTGGTGCAGTTCAGGCAAAATTCAGGCACTTTGGTGGTGATGGCATGGAGGGGCATGGAGAGGAGATGCAGTGGCCTAGTAGGTTGTGACCACCTTCATCCTGGTCTGAGCTCAGAGACAACTGCTGCTGTGAGCTGAGAAGTGAAAGTGAGTTAGGAAATGGTGGTGGTCAGCTTGAAGGGGTCACAATGCCATCGTTAGATAATCCAGGTGAGACAAGTGATGGCTCTCCCATGCCTGGGGCTCAGCATACAGTGCAGGTTATGGATGGTCAAAGGACTCCATGCTGATGTTCCTGATCAAAAAACTTGTGGTTTCAAAGAGCAACACACCAACTCCACTGCCAGAACTCTCCCGTGGGAGGGATTTTATTCTTATTCAACCACTGGTATAAAGCACAAGTGCTCTGGCTTTAGGAGGATTTCCTGATTCTCCTAATGATATATATTTTTTCCGAGACCATTGTTCTTAAATGGAGCTCATTAAAATGAATCTGCAGGTAACTGTTCTGTTCAGCTTTTTGACAAATGGCTCTAACTCAACATTCAACTCCAAAGGGGTCAGGAAATGAAAATATAGACCCATTCCTCAATAATTATTAATTTCCTGTCACTATTTTCCTTACTTCAAGAGTTTGGAAAGTTCTAACAATCTTGTAAGGTTGATTAAAGAGTAATTTGGAAGCAGGGGAGGGGGAGGGAGGTGAAGGAAAGGGAGGGAAGACTATTTCTGAAGACTAAAAATAGTTTCAAATTCCCGCCAAGAAATGACAAATTGTTATATACACAGTCAGACACAGAGATGTATATTTTGTTTTAAATTCCAATTTCAAAATGTGCTGCATAAAGAGAAACCACAAATTGAAACTCCTTGTGCTCATATTGGCAGCAGTGCCAAACTTAGGTTTTTTTCTAAATATAGCCCACCCCAAATCCTACCTCAACCTTCCTCCACCTCCTGCCCCCTTTCATAAGTAAGAACACAGAGTGTTTTGGTTTCTCAGTGACTTTTTTCCTTTCCTTTGAATTGCTACTGGAGGGCCAAGCTCTCAGAACCTTACTCAGGTAACATTTCCATTGGTTTCAATGGGACGTTTGCCCATGCGAGGTCTGCAGTATTTTTCCTGGTATTTATATGAAATTAAGGAATGTGTGTCAGGAATGAGGAACAGCCGTGGCAAGAGAATGAGAAGTAAATGCAATTTTGTAAAGGGATGGAGAATAGGTAAGGAGGATAATGATGTGAGGAGCACTGTGTAAAAATTCACGCCCCTTCCATCTTGGTAATTTCTCTCCCTTAAAAAGAAAGGCCTTTGAATTTCAGTCAAATATCTAAAGAAAATGAATTTTGAGGACTCGTCCCAGGTCATAGGAAACAAACCACATCAAAAAACCCCAAATAAATCACCTCTAATTTAAGCAAAACTCTACCAGACACTAAAGACAAACCAGTCCTTTAAACTCCCAGAAGGGAAGTCAATATCAAAAGAGGAGCCTGAAGTAGAAGCCTAGAAATGTAAATCTGTTGGCCTTTTCACACTCAAATTCTCTCACTTCTTACATTTCCTTTTACAAAAGAAGAATGTGTTCAGACTTGGGGGGGGATGACTTAACAGCTTTTATTATCTCTTTGCCTATAGTTCTCCTATAGGTAACTGGAGAATCATTATAAAGAGAATTAAGCAGTGATGATCTGTCCCAGTTTGCATGCTGTGGCTTGGAAGTTTTGACTCATGAGATGTTAATTTCTTAGTTTCGTTACATGAAAATGTATACATATGAGCACTGATGAGGAAGAGAAGTGTCCTGCTGAAAGGTGAGTGGTGTTGAGTTCCCTCGATTTCTATGAGGAACGTAAGAAAAAAAGACTCCTACCATGTTAAGTAATATTGCACATAGTAGAAAGTGTCCAATATATACAAAGGCGTACTACCACCTCCGTTTTACTAGGTGGTGAGGTGGGACACAAAGAATTTAAATGACTTTGCTGTGAGGTCATTGCGTGAGGAAGGGTTTGGTCTCCATTTGATCTATCCAGTGAGGGCAGCGGGGCTGAGAACACTCAGTGCTGTGTCAAAAGCTGGGTAGTGAAAATGCCACCATATTTGACTGTATGTAAAGAAGCCATACCCATGTTCAAGAAGCCAACCTGGATGGCTATCCAGGTTGGCTTCAGGCTTGTAGAGGCTCTAAGCAAAGTGAGACAGGAATCATACTGTGTTATAGGCAATTAGAGTTACTCCTCTGAAAGAAACGAGGTACTTCCTGTTATTGTCCTCAAACAAGCATCAGTGAAACACTAATTATTTGCAACAACAGCACTAAGGAAAACCCCCCAAACCATTGGAACAATATGATGTAGAATAATGTGAATTAATTGTTATATTTAGTATCTCCATGAGAAATGCTTTGCTGACAGCTCTCTGAATCACTCTGCCTGGAAACCACCTGAGCACAGCCTTGTTTGTAGACGTCTGTCACCACAGTTATTAGCTAACAACAAGCATAACATGAAAATAATTGTTCTATTTAGGGCAGGAAAAATAACTAATTGACTGACATGAAATTGCATCAATATCATTATCTCCTGTTGGCTTTTTGATAATCCATTGAAGAACAGTTTGTGTTTTCCAGGGTGGAAAACTCAACTTGTTTCCTAGGAGGAACCCTGAACTGAGAAGTTTTCGCTAATGGCTACCTAATTTTGCAAAATTTAAGTTATAATGCATTCCAAGCACTCTTGACATTTCATTACCTCTGTTTCTTTTTCCAAGCAGACTGGTATATTCAGTATGGTAGTAGAATAACAGCTGGATACCTGAAATTCAGTTCACAGCCTTTCCAGACAAATTGTGAAGTGCTAGACTGGTTGGAACTAGATGATCTTTAAGAATCCTTCCAACCCAACCCATTCTATGATTCTATGACTTTTAAAAAATCATGTAGGACTGTGGTAGCAACAGAAGCTACAAAATAACTCTAAAATTCTGGCCTTTTCTGATGTAAGGCAGTCTTTCCAGAACCAGTCATGTTAATAATGTAAGTTTTTACTAAATGCTCATTTTTGTAAGAACCCTGCTACCCTCACCCTAGCTGAGGAACCCTCTAGTACAAAGAGTGTTAATGACCCAAGCATTGATCTTCTGTGTTTGTGGGTTATTGTGAAATACCACTCCAACACTTCACGGGCCTCAGAAGGTTTCCTATGTGATCAGTATTTTCACATAGTGTAATGCCTGAGTGCCCAATCTAGGGTATTTTCTTGCCTCACTAGCCCAGTTTTCAGAAATTGCCAAGTTACTTTTGAATATCACATCTTTTTAAGAATTTAAAAATACTATCCAAGCACTTTTGAAAAAAATCTTTGGGAACATGAGGGCGTGTGTGAATATTTTCAAAGTTGTAGTTTGACTAACTCAGCCACTGCTTAGATCATCAAACAGGCATGCATTTGGGACACAGAGGCACTACAGTCCTGGCGTATTCAGCCCAGAATCCTCATGGTTATGTGAATAATTATCCCTTCATACTGACCTAGAATTCTTGGACAGAATTAGCAATCACAGCAAGGGTGCTAAGAAATAATTTGTACTGTACATCTGTTAGTGTCCCTTAGCCCAGCTGGAACTTACATGCTTCCCTCCCTATCTTGGGTTTCTCAGATTGTGTTGATGTGTATTTAAGCTGCAGGAACATTCGAGACAGTCAGGCAGGGGGGAGATACAAACTTCCCTGGTATTTTGATTCCAAACCGTGATCTCTTTTATCAGGATGGGAAGGGAAAGGACGTGTCAAATGTTATTTGATCTCCTGTTCTCAGCTTGTCTGGCTAACTCAAGGTGTGGTGGGAGGAGTGTGTGAGGGCAATGCCATCACAAATGTAGAAGAAATAGTAGATCACACAGACAAGCATTCTCCTCCAACTGACGTCCCATGAGAACACCTCATTGGGCTTATACTGATATCCCAACTGGATACAACTGACACTGATTTTTTTGAACTGCGTCAGGCGAAAGAATAATTTCATGTTTTGCTTCATCTTGTCTCTGAGAATGAGAAATAAAGTCCCTAGCTCTTTTTAATTGCTAGTGCCTTCCTCTTCATTCTGCTCCTCTTTGCTGTTTCAACCATGAGGAGAGGGTCTGTCAGGAAATTGTAATTCAAAGACATTAATCATAAAGATGTAGGAAGGGGAGAGCAGGATGAAGTACCTCATATCTGTCCCTGCTTTGATCAGGAGGTTGGACTAGAGATGTCCTGACGTCCCTTCCAACCTGCAATAACCAATTAGCCTGTAAGAGTGGGGAAGCCTGAACTTTCAAGCATATTTTACTATAGAAGAAACAGTTTTCTTTTTTGGATGCGCAGCATTCAGTTTAGCCTCTGACTTGACTTATGATCACATCATATTTACGCTTAACATGCTTTCTCTTGTTCACTCTTCCCCTGTCCTCTCCTTTACCTAAATGCCACAAACTACTCCCACCCCATATATTTTAGTTTTACACCAGACTTACGCAATTCAGCTGGGATTTACTTTGGACTGCTTCCAAATACACCCACACAATTGCTCTAAAAGCGATGAGGTTTAACCAAACATGGAAGATGGACTTGGCAAGTCTGTGTTTCGAAGGGCTACAGATCCAAAACGCTTCAGGAAGAGACTTTAAGACACACAAATAAACCTACAAAGCAATAAGATATAAGGCTGTGGACAGTTTCTGTATTTAAATGTTTAGAAGAGTTGAAGCTGGTAGCTAAAAAAACTTGTCTGAAAATGGCTACTTCTCCACCTGCAAACCAATATCAGTCAGTTTTATGGCAACTGCATGGCTACTCACAGGCTGTAACTATTCAGGGTTTTGTGATGGTGAAGACCTGCAATGTTTTTTCTTCAGAACAACAACATTGGAGTTGGGTTCAACAAGGTTACAGGCAGTCAAAGGCATCTTTAACACACGGTTGACTAATTTGTTTCCATCTGTAGGTGTGTGCAACATCCTCTGGAGAGGCTGTGCTGTCCACAGATAAAGCTATGAGCTTAGAGACCTGGTTTTAACCTTGGGTCTCCTCTTCGCCTGCTCCAGAGCCTTGACTGAGTTGCCTTTTTCCCCCATGCCTTAGTATATACCCTTCTAGAAAATTAGGGTCCATAATGCAGCCCTCCATTTTAGAAACGGTCAAAGAGGTACTGATGAAAACTGCAACGTAATGACTGGGATTTTTTTCTGCCAGCACACTAATTCCAAAATCCACACCCAAACTCACGAAATTGCCTTTTAAATGATGAGGCAGAATCATTCTTTTTTTTTTTTTTTTCCCCCACAAAATACTCTCTGCATTTGTGTCCCTTGGGTAGCAACAGTGGGAAGTACTGGCAAGGAGAGCAGTCAGTAGACAAGGCCTTATTTGCCCAAGTCTGAGGGCTTTGCCTGTGTCACTGATGTAAAGTTCAAGAGGTGTGGTTTATCAGAGGAGCTTTTGCAGTGTCTCAAACGTCAGGCTAATGGTCTCACATACAGATTCTGTAAGATGCCTTTCATTCATCCTGCCAAACAGGAGCTGTGCTTGTGATGCTTTCCCAAATTGAAGGGTAGTGCTCCATGAATGCAAGCAATGTTAAAGCCTGAATAATGCACACAGTCTTCCATTTGCAAAATGCTTCCACCTCTCCCTTTGCCCTCCCCCACCATGTGGTTTAGCTTTTGGTGCTGCAATAGATACTCTGAATCAATGTTAGCTTTTTGAGAGACTAACATTAGGCGCTGAAAGTCTGAATCAAATCCAGCCATGTTACAAGTATGTTGTTTGATTTTGATTGTTTTTGTTTTTGTTTTGTTTTTTCCCCCTAAAGTTTTATCATAGATGAACCAGGTCTTTTGGCAGCATAGAGAAGCATGTCTGTTTTTTCAATTGGTGCCACGAAGACATCCATGTACTAATCAATCCAAATAGGAAGCCAAAATCTCTATGAGGGAAGAGCATGCAGTTCAATGTATATGTTTGCCTCAACTTTAGTCCACAAAAAGGTAAGCACTCAGAAATGGAGAGAAGAAAGACACCAAAAATATCCAGATCATGCAGCTTACAGAGCTACATGCAGTGTAATGACAACTTGTGGGAACTGTGAAGCACTGTCATGATCTGAGGTGTATTTCAGTTTTCAGTTCAATAAAATCCCAGCTTCTGCACCAGCAAAAACTTGTCCTTTTTACCAGGCTGTAAGAAAATATTTGTGGTAGTTTTTATGGTGCAAACCACTGTCCACTTAATACTAGCTGAAGACCATTGCCCTCATTTCTTTCCCGAGTCAGACCACAACACATCTTGACACCAAGCTCCCAGAGCTCAAGACTGGTGCCAGATTGTCCGCAAAGACCCCCAAGGGCCATGTTTGTTTGCTCAGAATGACCTGATGGCATAGCACAGCATGGGCTGGAAACTACTTTATGCCATGCTATTTTCCCCCCAATAAACTAGGCAGTTACACATCCATATGATGTGAAAGGAGAAACATAGACATCCAGATCGCTGTGTGTTAGCCTGGCTTCACTGAAATCAGTGTCTACATGCCCACATCTGTGAAACAGCAATCTACAAATCTTGAAATCCACTACCTACCACGTTGACACATTACCTGAAGTGTCAATGTGATTCCATACATCTATTGGATGCTACTATGAAGTTTCAATTTACATCATTCTCAGAAAGGACAGAGATTTGCTCTGGCTTCAGTTCCTTCAAGCACAGAGCTGCTGAAGGCCACAAGAACCCTTCAAAACCTCTATTGTTATCAAGACTCTCTCTCTGGCTATCTGAGACCTGTGGTCTTCCAAACTTTGTGTGTGGGGGGTAGAGAAGACCACACAAGTTTGGTCTTACCTGGCAGTGGAAGTCTGTATGATGTAGCTGTTCCTATCCCAAACAAGTACTGGACTCATTCTCCCCCTTCTGGTCCCAGAAAGAGCCCAGAAATGTTCATCCAAGAGATGGCAGATAAAGTTAATTGAGCCAATTTAGGGAACAGAGGGAGTTGTGGTTGATAGCTTACCATGTCCAGTGTTTTCTTAAACACAACAGAGCTGTATGACTCTGTATAGTCCTGCCCACATATCTGATGCTCATTAGTTTTCATACAAACAGGATAAGAGCGTGAGCTCCACAATATTGCACTTTCAGATGAAGAAATCAGGACAAATCCATCTCACATTAGCTGGAGATTGCAAGGTGCTGTGAAACTCACTTTGTTTTCCCTTAAGATGCTTCTTTTGCTAGTATCATGAGAGGGCTGCACCCTTGGACATCTCAAATTTCCTTGCTTCTCCTCATTTTGCTATTCAAGGTCTTTTTGGATCATCTTCACTTTTAATCAATTTCAAGGACTCCCTCAAACATCCTAATCCCTCTTCACTCCATCTATATGCTCTAATCTCTTTCTTCCCATGTATTTCCATGGAATCTTGCAGGCCTCTTTTTAACCTCTTTTCTTCCACAATACCTTTATCCTTTGCTGTATCCATCCGTCACATGGAGTGTCAACTCCAGCAGGACCTGAGCAAAAGTGAAGTGGAAGGAGAGGGAAGTGCTTTCACTAGGTATAAATGACTGTCATAAAACAGGACATTGGCCTAGGGGCAACTGGGATGTTTTTATTCCATGAAGTGCCATGCAGAAATACCTGAGCTAGCTGGGAACATGCTAGTTCAGGTTACAGAAGCAAAGTGTACACACATTAGCAGAAATACTGGAATTACTTGGGTGTGGCTTTCAGAGATTACCCTGTTCCACCCAAATAGAGAAGTACTGTGAAGCTGATGTAGCCAAAAAAGTGATCATTTCATTACACTTCTAAAGCCCAGAAGTTTTTTGAAAGTTTTTACTTGACTTTTCCTTAAAGAATTATTCATTATGAATAGTACATTTTGTACAAATGAAGTGTGTAGAGCAGCTATGAAGATGCAACTGCTTTTACTGCCCTCCCTAGTGAACCCAAGTTATTGATGGTCAAGTTAGAGTAGAAGAAATAACAGTGGAAGGGCTGAGTTGAATATTTCTGCTTGTCTGGTCACCAGGAAAAGTGACTGGTGCAATTGAACAGAGGGGAATTAGGGAAAATGGTCTGCTGCTTCAAGTAGGCTACTGAGAATCAGGAGGCTTAATTGCAGGACTTTACCACTGTAAATCACGGGAGCCCATTTCTCTCTCATATTCCTTTTGCACTAGCAGAGTTCCTCCCAATCTACATTCACACTAAGAAAGTGGTGCTCAGGAACTTAATGTCTTCATGCACATCCATCTAGATCGCTCTCAGAGATACTTACGTAGCCCCATTATCATAGCTTTTTTTGTGAGAGTTTTGGTCACTGCCCCAGAAGGCAAATTTGATGAAGTTTCCACATTCGTTTTGGAAATGGCAGGAGTAGGAGACTTCACAGTCTGTCCATGGAAGTCTGTGGAAGGAATTAAACCAAGGTCTCTCAAGTCTCAAATTAGCACTTGATCCTCTATATCATCCTCCTTCTATACCTCAGTTTCCCCTGGACAAAGGAAATCACCTCCATAGAGGAACCAACATAACCACTGCAGACTCGGATACAATAAATTCATAAAGCAATCACTCCAAAATAAGCACCTGTATTCTCAGATAACACATTGGTCTAGGATGCTGGCCAGGAAGCACCATAGGGCACAGGTTTGTTACTGAAAGTGTCAATGTGTCAGTTCCTCCCAGTGGCTGAGACATCCTCGCTGCCTGCACCAACGTCCCATCGCCATGGAGGTCTTGCATCTCCATCTTAAAAACATCGATAAACAAGGGATACAGCTGGACTGTACTGAGATGGGGAAGCTACCTCAACAGGATGAGGTTGATTTGAGTGGTGAGCTGAGGTGGTGAAGCCTGACCCAGCAGAAAGCTGCCTGTCAGCCACGCGGGCTGAGCCGATGCCCCTGTGCTGGGATGCAGAGCGTCCATGCACAGCAGCCGCTCAGCCCTGGGCCAGGCTCACCTCCGTCCCGCGGCAGTTTGCACTTCGCTGGCTGCACAGACATTAAAACTTCCTTTAGCTTCCAGAAAGAAGATAAACACGGCTTTCAATGCAGATTAAAACACACACGTACTTTTGAAACATGGTCGGTCATTTCTAATTCATGGCTGCTGTCCAGCAAGCAGAGAAAAACATTTCCCCTCGTAGGTTTAGCAACAAAACCAAAGGAAAAAAAATCAATGACTTATACTGTACACTAAAACAGCTTAAAACACAAACATTTCCAGAGTACAATATTTCAAGCAGTCTTGTAACCGGAGGAGCTATTTTTTAACTGGATTCCTACTTTTTACTACCAACAGCCTTGTCTTATTTGCAGAGGCTCTGCTAGCTGTCAGACATCCTGACTCCACTTAATAAACTCACTTAAAGCAGAACTTTCTTAAGTCACAGTGTAAGTACATAAATTAGTTGTTTCAGCATTAGACCAACACACTTCTCTTTCTTCCCTCTCTCCTGAGCACTGAGCTACGATGAAGAAACTCAAGTCTCAAAAGAACCAACAGCTCATTAAGAAATGCTGCCATAACCTGACGTGCCTAATATACTGCAGCTCCCGTTGGCTTTGGTTGGAGCTGCAGGGCCGCTTGCTTGTGGGTAAAACTGGGCAGAGTTTGAGTCCCTAGGTCTGGGTCCCCAAGTTTAGATCCCACTTTTGAAATGCTTTGTGTGCAGTGATCTCAGTGATGGAAATGCAGAGGTGACGCCAGGTCAGAGACAGATTTTGCATTAAGTGAAGCTTAAAGCACCAGGAAGCTGAGAGACTCTCTAGTGTCTCACCAGATAAGCAGAAGCAGGGCATATTTCATTACGGGTGGATCTTAGTCTGGTTCCTTGTGGAAATGAAGCTCAAACAAACCTTATAGTCATGTCTCTGTCTCTGTCTGACCCTCCCTCATAACTCCTCCATCCATTGGCCGAATTTATTCACATTCAACAGAAAGAAATACATTGAAAAAGTAAATAAAACTGAAGGGTATGGGCTGCCAAGCAGGAAAGAGATGCCAGAAGTACTGCTGTCTCAGAGGAAGGCCACTTAACCTTTCAATGTGTCCAAAAAGGGGGAGGGATTTTAGCAATGCCGGCCACACCTTCACAGAAAAAAAAAAAAAGGTACAAAGCTCTGCCCATTTCTGTGCTTGCAACTTCTATCTGTCGCTGTTGCTGCACAGAAGTCACTGCTGGGAAACCTGGAGGGACTTGCAGAGTTAGGTGACCTGCACTTGGGTCTGCTAGTCCTCCTCTAGGGAGGGGACACGCAGAATGGCAGCAACTTGCTCAATGGCCCCTTCTTGCCAAGCCGGTTCCCATCCAGAGACAGGGCTGGTCTGACCTCCCAGGGCAGAGGCAAGTCGGAGGGACACCCCTTTCTAAGGCTGGCCTCTTTAACACCGGAACAGGGGGACAAGTGCCTTGCAGAGGTCCATTATGGGAGCGAGGTGCGTGTCAAGGACAGCATCTGATCCTGTTCTCTGGTCCTTTGCCCTGCCCCAGCTGTCCCTTGGGTGACCTCAGGAGCAATGCCAAGTTGGTGATGGGCGGTAGCTGGCAAAGCTCGGTGTTGCAAACACTGGGCTTCTCTCTCACCAGCCGCTACGTGTTGTACCTGGTGGCAGCTGCTATTTTTACATTAAAACTCATTTCTTGCTAATAATCTCCGTGTTACATCTTGAGAACCAGATCTAGCCCTCTGGTAATTTTATCTTAATTAAACAATTTACCTGCCAATCTTGTCCCTTTCTGGTAACCTGTGTATTGCAATGTTTGGTGTTAGTCAAACACAACAGACATTTTATCAGCCCTGGTGTTGTAAATATAGCTCAATTTCTAGGCAGATGCTGATAGTAAAGTTTGCCTTGCCCTGCCCTACCTCTCCCACTAAGCTGAGTCATAATAATGCACAGGGTTAGCCCAACTCCATCGCATGGTGTAATGCTCAGCAAGATTTGGCAGATAGGAGGCCTTACTAATCTTGTGAATCTCATCTTTCACGCTGAAGCAGTTGGCTGGGATACATCTTTTTTTTTATGTGTGTGTGTGTTTAAATTATTGTATAATACGATCTTCCAAGTTTCATAATGGTTTCTCTCTTCACTTGGTGTCATCTGAGCCCTGCACAGGAATGCACACACATCGCCTCTGACAGCTTGTGAAGTCCTCCAGGGCCACTGCTCCCTGTCCACTGAGCAATTTTGAAAGGGCAGGGACTACAAATTCATACGCACGTGTTGCTTTCCAAACAGTCAGCTTCACCTGTCTTGCATCACGTGCCATAACCTTTGGGAGAGTTCTTAGCAGGTTGTGCCAAATTACAATGAGGTTATCAGCAGAAAGAGCTATATTTTTTTCCCCTCCTGAATTAACTGGATTTGCCAAAGGTATCTGGTTACGCTCTCAGATGAAAAAGCCACATTCACTGTGGGAATCAAGCTCTCAGACGTGGGGAATGACTGAGCCCAGGAGCCATGGGGTTGTGGCCCACTCCAAAAAGGAGTTTTTTGACTCAAGACAAATTCTTGTCTTTATGGAAAAAATATGCCCCTGCAGACAGGGGGGAGCAGATGGCAGGCAGATGCTTCCTTCACTGGGATGGTTCAGCAATACCTTGAATAAGGGCTGGGTGTAGTGGTAGCTGGAAACCCTCTGACGGTTTGTTGCTCGCCAGAGTCCAGCCATTTTCCCCAAATCCAAGGTGGGTCATTGCTAAGCTCTTGCTGGACCCCAAGTAGATGGTCCCCAGATGGCAGATGCAGATCTGGCATGGCAGGGGTTGCCCGTGGGGCGCGGACCACCAGTGCTTGCCCTGGCTTTGCCAGTCCACCTCTGAATGGGAGCCTCAGCTTGCCTGGCAGCGGATGCCAGCAGCCTCTCTTCAAAAACATAACAATTATTCTTCACAAATAATTTTTCCAGAGACAGAGCTACAAATTTTGTAGAGGGTAGTGAGTGGACTCAGTTCTATTTCAAATATTTTGTTTTTCCCTTATTTGCCTCTATTTATTTTTCATTCTTTGCTGCAGTATTTCACTACTATTGGGGTTTTTTTTTTGCAGTGGATGTTTTCTCTCCTCCCCTGCCTGCTTTCTTTCTCACAGTCTCTCCTAACCCAGTGACATTTGTGTTCAAATGTTCAAACCTACCATGCCCAAGAGGGCTCAGGAGCAGGGTAAACAACTTTGCCTGTGTGTTTAGCATACAGCTCAATTATACATTTACAGTAGATATTCTGCTTTAATTTGCTTTTAAACAGCCCCTTCAAACAGCTCAGAGCTCTGGACATTGTTCTCTTAGGTGCATTACAAAACCATAATTAATTAGCTGGGCTCCCCTGTGGATTTTCTCAGATTTTACCCAATCTTCCCGCCAATTTTAATGACCTTCCCAGTCAGGGGCTTTACATCTGTAAATGCTGAGTGCCATTCAGCACTTAGTAAACAAGGGGTATTTGAGCAAAATAGCCAGAGCTTGAAATCAAACAGTTTACTTGTTTATACTACAGGAGACACTGTCGGTCTGGGTGGTTCTTAGCACCTGCCGTGCCGTTTGATGACTGAATTTTGTCTTTCTGTCCCCTATCAAGAGAACTCAAGATTGATCTGTGTTACCCTTCCATAAAGTTGGGATTGTGGGGAAATTCGCACTGCAGAGCTCTGCCGTCCCACCCCCTCTTCTTTGCCTTTTTAAAGCAAGAAATGGCACTTTGTTCATTGTCCATGTAAAACTTACTGAAAGCTTTCCATAGAGAAATCAGCCAAACAACTTTCAGCTGCTCCCTCGTCCTACTGGCTTCAGGCCAACATTCCCCAGCAGGTGTCATATACCAGCAGATAAGAAGGAAGAGAAAGGAAAGTAAGAAAAATGAGCAACAGGAAAAGATTTGGCGATCTATCGTGTGGGTATGGCCCATCTACTACCTCACAACATTCAATAGCTCTCCAGATTTTTGCACACTTGCTGCAAATGCAACTTGGATCTTCACCCCATCTCGGAAGCCCACCTCATGTACAGTCTATGGCTGCAAGGCGGAGACTGCTGCCCATGCAGTGGAGGGCATCTCTGTCCAGAAAGGAGCAGTCAGCTGGTGGCTGCACAGAAGGGATGGAAATACTGGTTCTGTTTTGGTCAAAGCTGGATTTTAGGTGGCTCTTCTTCAGGCATAACGGGGGCCCAGTGTGTTGTGTACATGGCTGGAATAGAGCAGCCCAGGATCCAACTGTATTTTTTTGATAGGTGTAGTGAGCATAAGACAGGCACAGTTGCTTGCGTGAAGGTTTGGCATGAGCTGCACCAGAAAGAACTAAGCTTAAGAACCAGAAGGGCTGGGTTTGAGCACTGCCTTCACATGAGTGTAAAGCCATGCCATGGAAATGTAAAAAGAAGAGATGATTTTCCATGTGATGTCAGAGTTACATGCCATGGCATGGCAAGCAGATTTTCTATATATTCTGAAAATGCACACATTTTCACAAAATATGAAACTGTGGTAAGAATTTCCCTGTCTGGGGAATAGAGGGTGCACAACCAAAAGTGCTTTTTAGTACTAATTAGAGGAGTCAGAGTAGAGCGTGAAATAAAATTATCTCCCTGAGGTGTACAACCTGTTCTCACCAATATTAATTACAATTGCTCATGAATAAAGTGAACCAAAGTCTGGTTTTAAGCGGACCGGTTTTAGATTAGTACACAGTTCTTGCATGTTCAGGGGCTCTGCAGTGGTAGCTATATTAGTACAGCAAGAACAGCAGTGATGCAACCAGCCAGACTTCTTGGGCTGCTGCTTCTGTGGCAACTCGACAGCCTTCATAAGCCTTCATGTAAGAGCAGATGTTCAAAGGGCTGCAAGCTGACTAAGACATAACCAGGCACCGCCGGACGTAAGCTCACTAATAAAAGAAAAGTGATGAGGCAACAGTGCTCTGCCTGTGCCCTGGCTCTTCATCTGTAAAACAAGGATGATGGTATCGCCCTTATCTTGCAGGGGAGTTGTGAAGATACATCATATTAAAGGTGATTTAAGAGGTGCTTAGAGACTGGTGGGGAGAGGAGCAACATAATTGCCTCAAAGAGCGAGATTTTCTTGCTGCAGTTTTTAACTTTCAGATAGAGCAGGGGAAAACCTTGTATAAACTGCTCCTTCAGGACTTTGCAACAGGAGCAGCTTTGGGCCCATTTGCTCCCCGCAGGGTTGATTTCAAGCCTGTTGTTCGTGTTTGTTGAGGCTGGAGTACCTCCTGGGAGACGTCACGCAGCCCAGGTAGCTGGGTGAAGTGGTGGCCGATAAAAGGCACTGCTGGGACAGACAAGGCAACAATCCCTGGGGAGCGGGAGTACAGAGTTGTGCTCCTTAGCCCTTCACTAGACTGGAAATGAACTGGAGCATGCCAAGGAAGAGCCCGTGTCAGCACCACGATGGGCATGGTGTCTGACTGTCATGCAAGTGCCATGACATGGTCCAGGGGGGAGCCCAGCTCTGTTTGGCGGAACGTCTTCTGTGTTTCAGATCAGCCTTCACCTTCAAAAGAGATAGCATGAGGAGGAGAAACAAGTGGTGAATATTACTGGAAGTACTGAATGCTGTTGCATAGCCTGTGGTGTTTTCAAAAGAAGCCTCACAGTCTTTCACAAGCAATAAACAATTAAAAAAGGGGGGAAAAAGGGTGCTTTAACTCAGACTTTCGCAGACTAATTAGACAAAGTCAGTATCTTTGTAAATAGAAGGCAACACACAACCAACATATGGAAACTGTCTGTTATTACATAGTGCATAGCTGACTTGTGGAACTGCTTGCTGAAGGATACTAGTTCAGTCAAAATCTGAGCAAGATTCAAACAAAAGCAAGTCTCCTATCCAAGCACAAAACAGGAGGCACTGGTGGTGGGAGCTGTCAGCAGTCTGGTTGTGAGCGGGTGAAGAGCCAAGATAAGGCTAGAAGTATACATGTGTATGGGAAAACAGACTGGTCTCCTAAACGGAAAAAACCATCTTAGTTATCCAAGAAGAGGCAGATTTACTGTTTTACAGAACACCACTTCCCAGATCAGGGCTTTCTATATCCATCTTCTCTGATGTTCAATGCACCTTCCTCTGAAGATTTTGAGCTGAGAAAACATCCTGTGGTGTGCCCAATACTTTTTCTCTGAAGCAACTCCTACTTGGTGCTTCCCTGCAAACCTCATGAAGTTCAAATAAGACACAGTGTGAAATGAAGAGTGTCTTTTAGAGTACCTGAGAAGACACAGTGGGGGACAAATGCAGAGATTAGGAGATTATTTTGCCCACTTGTTCTGTGCATCCAAGGAACAATTGTTTTTTCTCTGTGATTTGAATTATTGATTTTGAATCATAAAGATTTAATCAGAGATTAATAACTGACTGGCTTTAAGCAGTTATTTTCTTAATCAGTTGATGTGGTGATTAAAACTCATGGGCTGCCAGAGGGTTGCTGTCTGAGGTCAGTCCATTCACAGTCTGCAGCTAATGAAGAGCTAATAAAGACATTTTTCAGCACCTCTCAAATGCCAGAACACCAAGGGTCTCTGCCATGTGGGATTATTTTGCCAATGGCCACTTTTTCCCAGCTACCCAGTGGTAGTCCCTTCACAACAACCATATTTATTATTTTACCTTAGGACCGAGAAGGAGCAAAATCTGTAGATATTTTAGGTGCCTGGTTGGGTCAGCATTTCAGAAACAGCTAAGAGCTATCTGATGGGGAGAGAAATTAGTTGCTGGGCCAGCCCATGGTGCTGCAGCAATGGTGACCAAAGGGGCATGCTTGTTGTATGCCCACAACCCTAGTAGTCAAAGTATCTGCAGTATACTAAACCACATGTTTTTTACAATTAAAATGTAATAGGGTTGAGTTGGGCTGTCTGTGCACGACCACGTTAACCCTGTTGATGTTAATGGAATCAGCCCAGACCTTGGTGTGAGAATTGACCCATGACAATGCTAACCAGAGCAAAACTGGCCCAAGGAAAGCCAGAGTTGCCACATGAATTTATGCGGAGGTTTCGAGAATGAGATTTTTAAGATGAAGACATAGCAGGTTTTTGGAGTTTTAAAAAGTGATTTCAGAGTGATCAGGGCATTAACAAAGAGGGATCAGAGGACGGCATGAGTTTGCAGGTCAGGCAACTGGAGAGCCCTTCATGTCTGCTGTGAGCCATCTTCTTCCTGATAAACTCAGCTTAGCCTTGATGGTCTAGTAGACCTGCCAGGTGCCCATTTCCGCAGGTCTAACCCTGGCTAAGCCTGGGTGGGTTCAGACTTGTTTTTCCCCTGATATACATGCACATGTGGGGTCCTGCATGAGGCAGATTTGACACATCATTACCAGTGGTTCAGAAAACAGCTGCCACTCATGAGAGTTTGCTATGGATATTGCTCATCTCTTTGGAGTGAGCCAATAGAAGGCCTCTCTGCTGTTTAAGTCCCTTTCAGATGTGAAATTTTGCCATGCAATTCTAGCAAATGGACACATGGAGTCTATTTTTAATTCTAAATACCCTTACTTTGGGGTTGTTGCTTTTTCCTCTATTTCCTTTCATCACAGCAAGGCGCTTATTAAGAACTTGTTTCTGCAGCAGGGCAGACTCATACAATTTAGATTTTATTTGTTGAAGAATAACCATCTGTCAGCTACTGAGAAGGAGGAAAAGAATCTATCCCTGAAGATTTGGAGATCTGTGAGTCTTTAACTAACTCTCTGAACATGCCGTATCTCAGAACAGGAACTGAAGTACCCTGGGAAATCAAACAGGAAAGTCAAGTAATAAAATGTTCAGAGAGGTGGAGTGTAAACGTGCAGCATGAGGGTGGAAGCACTTGCCCATCGAAAGCAAAGGGCTCGGGTTAATAATCAAAATGACTTCACACTAATAAATTAGACAAGAAAAGTGAAAGACAGAAAGGAAACGGCTCTTTAAATGCTCATTGTCAGAGAGCTGTTTAGCGGCTCTCAATGCAATCAGCAAGCACTCCTCGGTGCAGGTCCCTGGTTACCTGTTATGTTTGTGGCAAGCTTGCTGGAGGGTGTGCTGCAGAAACCTCCAGAAAGGTCACAGACTGTACACATATGGTTTGGTGGATATGTGAACTGCTCTGCATAATTACTCACCTTTTTTAATAAACTCCCCAGTCTCTGCTGAGACCTCCAGTGGCAACACAAGAGGGACCTGCATCAATGTACACCAGGAACGGTGGCTGCTTTTACAGGCTCAGAAGGCTCCTTTGCTGATGTGTAACAGAGCTGTAGAGCCAAACGTGCATTTGCACTGGTTGTTGGGCTTGAGCCAGTCCCACAGGCTGTCATGATCCACCCCTGCTGTTTGCAAAATTAATCCTGTCCCACACATGGCTGGGAGGTGGCAGGAGGTGGTAGGATGCAGCTTTAAATGCTGCTCTGTGGTTTCCTCAGAGTGCATGGCACGGGTCTGCAGAACCCACGTGCCTGCAGTTAGGAAAAGCTGAAGACAATTTTGAGAAGCTCTTTGGTACTTGGGTGCCTGCAGTTTGCCAGCTGCCAGTGGAGGCAATGTAAACTCCCTCAGAAGCGCTTGCCTCTGCACAGGGTCTCCTGGGTCAGGGTCATTTGTTTGGCTTCCTATTGCAACAACAGATACACTAACCTGAACCAAAAGAGCTCTGCTCATGGAGAAATGGTGATGTTCCTCTTGCCCAGATTGAGGCCTATTACTATTGAATCATAGAATCACAGAATAATAGAATCACAGAATCATGGAATGGTTTGGGTTGAAAGAGACCTTTAAAGATCATCTAGTTCCACCCCCGCTGCCCTGGGCAGGGTCACCCCACTAAATCAGGTTGCTCAAAGCCCCATCCAACCTGGCCTTGGACACTTCACATCCACAACTTCTCTGGGCAACCTGTTCCAGTGTCTCACTACCCTCACAGCAAAGAATTTCTTCCTAAATCAAAATCTGACCTCTTTCAGTTTAAAACCACTACCTTTTTTCTTGTCACTACACTCCTTGATAAAGAGTTCCTCTCCATCTATCCCGTAGTCCCCTCTCTAAGTACTGAAAGGCTGCTATAGGGTGTCCACAGAGCCTTCTCTTCCCAAGGCTAAACAACCCCAACTCTCTCAGCCCTCCGTAGGAGAGGTGTTACATCCTCTAATCTTTTTTGTGGCCTTTCTCTGTGGCCCTTGAGCAGGTCCATGTCTTTCCTGTGCTGAGGGCTCTAGAGCTGGATGCAGTGCTCCAGGTGGGGTCTCACCTGAGGGGAGTAGAGAGGCAGAATCATCTCTATCAAGCTGCTAGCCATGCTTCTTTGGATGCAGCCCAAGCTATGGTTGACTTTCTGGGTTCCTAGCGCACATTGCTGGTTCATATTCAGTTTTTCATTCACCAATACCCCCAAGTCTTTCTCTGCAAGACTGCTCTCAATCCACTCATCACCCAGTCTGTATTCATGTTTGGGATTGCCCTGACCCAGACACAGGACCTTGCACTTAGTCTTGTTGAACTTCATCAAACTATCTTCAGACTACCAGTCTGAAGAGTTAGACATCACCACACCTGCTGTGCACTCTCCATCCTGATGTTTTCCTCTGGGAAGATCTTTTCATTCCTCACCTCCCAGCTCAGCATACTGTGGGTACAGCCAGCTGGAGGAGGAGGCAATGCCAGGTGGTTTAGCAGATTACCTACAAGCTCACTCAGTGTCACACTTGCCCTGTGCACCATCCTTACTCACAACTTCTTGCAAGCCCTCAGGCATTGAACCTTCTTGGCGCTTGATTTAAAGATCACAAAATCTGTTCCCACCATGCTTGGACCTTGAGGCAAGAGCAGAGATCAAGCCAGATCAATGCTGTGTATGCATATGCAGTTTTTAGGAAGTTTGAACCCTCTGTAGGAAATCCATCTCTTCAGTGGCTGCTGAAATGGTGGTATTCTCCCTTATGGAAAGTCAACTTCTCTCTGCCCTTGGGTCTCACCATAAGAACAGCAATCGGCCTGTCTCACTTTCTCCAAACTCTCTACCACAAAGAAGTTCAAACATTTACAGAGGGCCAGAGCTGGGCAGCCTTGCCTTCTTCTGCCTATGCATCCCATCACTGATTATTTGCCAAGCAAAGATGGGCTCAGAGGTCATTCCCTTATAATCCAAGTGGTATGGACAAAGAAGGGATAGCAATTTAGGGGAACAACTGGTGCACCTAAGCCTGAGTAAGAGATAACTCTGAAAAAGATCATGGGCTTATAAGAAGCAAAAAAATATCATGCCACACAAAGCAGAGCACCAGAAGCTGGGAAAGTATAGAAAAGAAAACACTGGTATAAGCTTATGTGCCCCCCACTCCCCTCTTCTTTTCAATGTCCCATGTGGCTACTGGGCTACATGGACCTTTGGCTGCTCTTATGTACCAACTGTGTTGGTGCCTCTCAAGAATGAAACATGTTCCCTTGGATTAAATGCCAGTAATGACATTCACCTTCCTATTGAAAGCCAATGCAAGCTGGAAAGGCAAGATTTCCTGCAGAAACAGGGGAGAGAACACCCCAGCCCATGTGATTTGCAGTAGCTATGTGATTTCATTTTTAATTTCCTCTTCTCCATCCCATCTGAATTGTGTTTACAGCAAGCCTAAGGAGGCTCAACAAACCCTGAACTTGGAAAAGGAGAGAGATTAAGAGGATCAGGCGACTGGCTCAGAAGCAGTGGAGAAATCTTGTGATGGGAGAGAAGGAGCCACTAGAGAAATTTTGATAAGAAACAGGATTAAATTACATTGGTTTGCATAGCTGAGCTGTGTCAGAACCTTGCCCTAGGTAACACACGGTGGACTACAGATCAGTGCAAAGAGCTGCTATGTCACTGCTCTTTTCTTCTTCCCACAATAAGTCTCACCTGTCAATCACCATAAATTGCCCGATTAGACATTTATTATCTATTGGGATTAAATGTGTTACTTTCATGCGCTAGCTGGAAGCTCATAATTATCTCACACCTTCTTATCAGAGACCAGCTTCATTTTCCTGTTGTTCTTACTTTTATAGCTGTTTTGCCTGCTGTAAATCTGTCTCCACTGGGGATGCCTCATTTACATCCATTTATTGCAAGAAAGACTGAACTAAATTAACGTTAATTGACTCCAGTTCTGAGAAGTTTTAGCTGCTGTTTCCCATACAGGGCAGGAGAGTTTCTGACCATGTAGTTGCGTGAACTTTAAAGACACAGGACTACATTCTGTCCTTTAGTAAGGCCTTATCCACACAGAGTAATTTTTGTACTTTAAAGTACAGTTGCTTCAGTGTCAATTAGGGCAGAATCTACTCCACCACTAAGTTTTCCCAACATCTAATTAGAAAGCTACATGCTAAAACAATTCCCTCCTGCTAGGAAACTTTGGATCCATTTGAAGTTTGGAAAATATCTTGCTTTTATGTCTGGACTCTCTAGGGCTATTAACATGTCCTGGGGCTGCCGAAATGACTTTTCAATTCCATACAATTGCACTGCTGAAGTTAAGTTGTAATTATCTGCCTTATTTTCCATTTTCATGTTTCTTGCTCAATTTCTCACCATCCCTGCTGCTTTATATTCTGAAAATGTTGAAACAGAGGGAACAGATTTTAGCCAATGTGTTTGTGTATCTCACAAAGGTATTGGGCAGGGGGATGCTTGAGGAATTGCTGTCGGTAGTGTCTGACTCCTCTCTCGAGGTATAGAGCAGCACCCTGCATCTTGCCAAGCATGCTTACTCATGTCTCTGGGCTGCATTTTCCAATGTTCTTGCCATCCTCCCTCGCAGACATTTGCTGTCACCAACTGTTTAGTAAACCTCAGCATGGGCTTTCTTCTAGTAGACCTTGTAGGAGCTTGGAAAATTCTCTCTTCACGTTCAGTTAGCACCAACGCTACCCTGAAGCCCACAGCATGCAAAGGTCATATTTCTAGGGAAGCAGCAAGACGTAAACTTCAGTGCTGTGCTGCTGGCAGCCAGTTTCCAGCCTGAAAAGAGACCGACAGCTCCAGATGCTTTGAGCACCTACAGGGTGAGTGAGCCATGGTGCTCATTGCCCAGTTAGGGAAGAGCATGACGGACGCTGATGGGTGCATAGAGAACACCAACATGGCCAGACCCTGCCCAGAGAACAGATCTCATGTTTTGAAGCCTGTGAAGACTTGGGCACAAGAAGATTTTCCAACCTGCTCCAGTTTTATTTTAACCAGGGACTTTCCTATATTGGAAAGAGCCTTCAGAGCTTGTGTACAGGATCTTCATGAGTCTTCTTGAAAGTCTTGTAATGAATTATTGTGGCCATGGGTATTTTGTTAAGGAGGCAGATCCTGGCAATAGATGGTGCACTGCAGACAGCGTATTCAGAATAAATGTGGCCTCTGTTTTGGGGGGTGTTTGCTACAAAGAGTAGAGAGCTGTCAGATCATGCTATGAATACGCCCCAGATTTTTAAATCAAGATCTTTCTCAATAGCAAAGACAGGAGTACCCAGTAACATGCTCAGCCAGACAGACACACAAGCTAACAGATCCACCAACCTTCCACTGGGAAAGACTCTCTTGCAGAAAGACGATGCTTCAGTAAAAGTGAAAGCAACACTTTCTCATGGGAAAACCCCAATTATTAATATTTAGGTAGAGAGCTGGAAATTGAGTGCTGAAGCAGTTTGGGTGCTCTTGCTGGGACAGGAGCTTGTTCATAAATCTTGGCAATTTTTTTTCTAAATGACTCAGCTGGTATCTTTTCTCTTAAATCAGACAAATTGCTTGGAATTCACTTTCCTTCATTTTTTGTCAAAGATACATTTTAATTGGGAGTTTTCAGGTATCCCATTTCTGGCACAAAAGATGTAAGGCAATAAACAATGTTTCTTTATATTATTCTGCAAGTTATCCATACTTTCCAAAGTTTCTCAAATTTGGAAAAATTACAGCTGCCAATAGGAAGGAGGAAGACAGAAAAAATGCTCAAAATTACTTATACTCTAGTGAACTATTTAAAACTGTGAAAGATACAAGGCATTTTTAAGACTTTTTAATTTCAAAGTATTCTGTTGGTATCTTGTGGGCCAGATTTTATTTTGCAAAACTGTTTATTCATTTTTTGACCATCTCCCTGTCTAGTCTTTCCATAAGGGATCTCCTTTTGAGTATCCAGATGCTACTGCGTTTTTCAGTGAATGTTTTAATGTTTTAAAGAGCTACAAAAATGCTTAAATGCCTTCTAATGTCCATCTCAAAACTAACTATGCCTTTATGAGTTTCAGAACTTTTTGTTAGTCTCCTGAAGGTGGTCCAATGCACAGTTATAACAAACCATATCACTATAAAAGGAAAAAATGTTTTGGCTGCATTTAGCATCCTCAGAAAGCAGCTTTTGGACCAAGCCAACACTAACCAGTTATTTTTTTTGCATACAAGCTTGCAGGCAGTTTTGGGGCAACTGGTAAAGAGAAGTAATTAATCTGCTTAGAATCACTGCAGCAAATAGACCCCTTAACCACAATGCTGTTAAGTGACATTTTTGCAACAGTTGACTGATCTCCACCTAATTTTCATAACCAATAGAGATGTGTCACACTTAGGAGAGGCCTTGCACATGCCTGAAATAGGAGCATACATTAGAAATGAATTACCTAAAATTGCAAAGGTAATAAGGAGTTCAGTGATGATGAGAGGCATCAGAGGTCCTAGCTAGAACAGAGCTAGAAGAGCACTGTAGATAATATAAGGAGGCACCTTGAGCAACCAAGCCAGAGTAGGTAGGATCCCTGGGATAGGTCTTCTGTAGGGATTGCAGTGGGTTAAGTGTCAGACTTAGGAACACCCACTCTGTTGCCCATGCAGCAGAAGTCCCTATAAGGTTGCACTATGTGAAAGCCAGTACAAGTCACTTTAATCATCACCCTGATGAAGCTGTAAGTCTTGCATCATCCCAGCTAAAGGAGGTGAATTTTGCACTCTTCTCCTGACAGTGACCTTGGGGAGTCAACTGGGATGTTTTTCCGCTGATTTGGGCCAGGGAGCAACAAATCTGTTGAAGGTAGCAGTTGGTTCTTCCTCCACAGCAAAGAAACCTTGAGGGTAGTGGGATCTCTAATGAGCCTCTTCATAAAATCACAGAATGATATGGGTTGCAAGGGACCTTTAAAGATCATCCAGTCCACCCCCCTACCATGGGCAAGGACGTCTGCTAGATCAGGTTGCTCCAAGTCCTGGTCAACCTGACCTTGAACACTTGCAATGATGGGGCACTCACTACTTCTTCGGGCAATCTGTTCCAGTGTCTCACCACTCTTGTGGTAAAGAACTTCTTCATTACATCCAATCTAAATCTATCTTCTTTCAGTTTAAAACAATTACCCCTTGCTCTGTCACTCCAGGCCCTAGCAAAAAGTCTGTCCCTGTCTTTCTCATAAGCCCTCTGTAAGTATAGAAAGGCTGCAATAAGGTCTTCCTGGAGCCTTCCCTTCTCCAGAGGGAACAATCCCAACTCTCTCCACCTTTCTTCATGGGAGAGGCATTCCAGCCCTCTGGTCATTTTTGTGGCACTCCTCTGGACTGCACTGCCTGCTAAAGGAGCATAAGAACACCAGCTTAATTAAGTGCACAACTTTCAGGGCAACTGAAGTGGGAATAATAACAAAAGGACACTTGAAATGATGCCTTAACTCCCAAACATCCAAAGCGAACATTTTGCTTCCATCCCAAATACAAAAAAGGCAGAGAATATGAATTTCCAAAAGAAGAAAGAGCTTTTGAAAAGAAAAAAGAGAGACCTGTTTGGGCCAATAAAAATATGTCGTCCTTTCCAAATTGTTTTGGTTTCAACCACTCTGTTGAAAAACAGAAAAAACCCCACCACCCTAGATATGTATTAAGTCAAAATAATTTTCTCATTTAAAAATTAGGAAGCCAAAATTTTGGTTTAGAAAATATCCAAATCAAATATTTAAATCATTTTTGATGTGCTTAAATTTTTTGAGAGAGAGCCCCTCCTGACAACATAAGTTCATTTTTGACAAATCAAAATTTTCAGATAAATGAGTTAAATAAGCTCCCCATACCATCTGTCTGGCTTGCCTACCTACACCATAAATTCTCCAGTGCTGTTCATGTCTTTCAGGATTTAGCGGAACTGGACTAGACTCTTCAAGCACTACCAGAAATACAAATCCCGGATTGCTGGTGTAGGAATGGATGTGTTACAGCATGATGACCAGACATTTGTTGTCCATCAGAAAGGAACGAGCTGGATTTCGCAGGACATAGACAACCTAAGGACCTGATGCACGTGAGGTCACTGGAGGTCCATCCACACATATGCATTACAAGGGTGCAATCTGCAGTTTCTCTGCCTTTTCCCTTGAATGGCCAAACAGGAATTGCCCTGGATTTGAAGTAGCATTTCTAGGAGTGGAGACTACTAATTCCCTTGAATTTCAAACACAACCATTCCCAACTCAACCCCAGAATAGAAAGCTGATTCCCTTTGCACCAAAGGAAATGCATTTTTGCCTCACAAAGGGAAGAAGAACTGGCTTTCCAGTTATAAGTGTTTTGGACACTTGTTAACTATTCTCCCCAAAGAACTGATGCCAAGATTTTTTTATTTTTTTTTTTTTGGAGGAGAACAGCAGCCTTTTACACTCTTATGAACAGCTGTACAAAAATATAATTAACTGTTCCCTGAGCTGTTGACAGCTGGCCGCACCATTTCATGGTGAAACATCAAAACTATAGTAATTCTGTCTTGTAAAGGGCAGGTAAACTGCAACAATTAGGAGATTTTTTAAAAGTTGTTCTCCTTTTCGGAGAGAGTAAGCGTACAGTTTAATTTACCCTTGCAGACTTTGCCACGTCCCCTCCTGAAAGAAGAAGGAAGATCAGCAACAGCACACTACTTTCTAAAGTAATCACTGCCTGCAGTCCGTCGTGGGATATCGTGGGATATCATGGGATGGTAGTGGATTTCACAGCCAGGAAAAAGCTGAAGGACACTGCTTTTATTATCAGTTGGGGAGAACATCTGCCCCAGTCCTTTGCCTTGTCAGGGTAATTATTCCAATGACACAGGAAAACCAAACTCCCCCATTGAAAACAACTGGATAAGAAACTAAGAGGCGAAGCAGAATTCTTTGTCTGCCACGTAGGACTTCTGATATCCTCCTGCCTGAGAAGAGTCTCTCATGAAAAACAAAATGTAGAGGGAGAAAGGAGCACCTTGGATACTCCTCTCCTTTAGACTGGGTCAGCTGGGAGGTGTTCTGGTGCAATCTTTCTCAGCAACTCTTTAAATGAAAAGATTTTATGCTAGATAACAAAAAAACCCAGATTTTCTTCAAACCACCCTCTGAAACTGTGAAAACATGTGTTTTCCCACATGTGAATGGAAAACATACCTTGGGACATTCAAATCAGGTGGCTGAATGTACACTTACCCAATTTGTGTATACAAATTCCTGCCTCAAGATTATCTCCAGATGGCTCATCTGAAGTTATGTACAGAAAGCATGGTCCTTACTTCATTCATTTTATAGATATGGATAATCTCCATGCTCAGCCAGAAAGTAGTATTGTCTGAAGAAAAGGGCTGTGCACAACCCACCACCATTGTTCTAGCTGGTATGTCCCAGCTCCTTGGATAGAGAAAAGAGTTTGTAATGCCTGAGAGGGACCAGAGAAAGGGAAAGGTCATTTGAGGGAATCCCTGGAATTACCCCATATCAGGTAAATCCAAGAAATGACTCAAGCAAGACCTTTGCATCCTTTTCTCATTGCTACATCCGTTCTCCAGAAAGAAGCTGGACTCTAGCCAGGAAACAACTGAAGACTTCTCATACCCTCCACTCTGCAGTTACACAACTGAAGAGCTTTACAAGCAATAAAACCTTTTATCATCATAGGTGCATCCATGAGTTCTTTCCCAAGCATACAAAGCTTGCGTATGACCATCTGCAACTCAACACCTATAGGAAAGGAGAATTTTTCTGGAACAGGAGGGGAAAAGCTGGACTGAGGCCAAAGCAAGCCAAATACTTAGGGTGACACTTATTGCCTATTAGTGAGGAAATCAAGCAAGCTTTGTTAGCTAGGAAGATCCAGGTCCCTAGATACTGTGTGCAAGAGTTTCCACATCTTTGCAGAGCAATGGGAGAGAGGCCAGAAGGGTCCAGGGATTAGTGCCAGAGGATCTGGAAGACACAGGCTGTGTGTCCTCTGCTGTTGTGGGCTGCCTGCCTCCTCTCTGACAGGCACCTCAGCTGCATCTCTCCCCAACACCCTCACCATGCATTGCTGATGTCAAACCAATGCTTGTTCCAGTGCAACAGAGCTCTTTGCAGCTTAGCTTGAGCTAAACTGGAAAAAAAGAAACTATTTGAGACAGAAGGGAAGTGTGCTCATGGGGAGATTGTCACTTCGTGCAACTTCCTTGTGCGTATCCTTTGGGTATGTGTCACTCTTCTCCTTAGAGTGGGGCCAGTCAGGTTGCTTTACCAAACCGAGAAGGAATACATGAAATACTGATGAAATGTGATGTATATTCATGGCTCCAAGATGAGACTGTAAGAGAGTTATCAGCTCTTCTGTAAGCTCACAAACCCTTCTGTAGGGCACTAATTATGGTACTGAATCCATATAGTGCTGATTGGGCCATAGAAATATCCTCAAAATATTTTCATACTTGCTCTTAGCCTCCTCCTTCCTCAGATAAATTTAATCCCAAGACCCTTCAGGAGACTTTGCTGATCTCAGGCACCGTTCAGCAGTTTAAAAAGTGTTGAGCCATCATGTCTTCTGCACATGAAGACTTCCTTCTAGCAGGGTGCTGCCAATTGCTGGTGCAGTTTCCTGGTTGAGTTTTAGATCATAAAAGCAGGTATTTATTTTTTTGGAAATGCCATTAAAAAACTCTACCTTCATACCAGGCAAGCAAAGGTTGAAATCAGGTTAGACTGTGCATAATTTCATACTTATGTTCCTAATTGTGTTTTTGCAGTGTTTCACATTACAGTTTTTCCTTGTCTCCTAAGCTTCTTTCACTTGATAAATATACTTGTATTATGAAACTTCCCACTTTCTACATTCTTTTTCACTTTCTCCTCTCACATCAAAGCCAATATAAATAAAGAATAAACTGTTGAGTTAACAAAACTGTTAAGAGAATACACTTTTTCCCCTGGAGCTGTAAAGATTTCCAATACCCTAGCAGAAATGTCTTAGATCAGTAACTGTTAATGGAATAAAACTGTGTCAAAAGGTAAACATGGTTGTTTGATAAGTCAAGTTGACTGTGCCTTTCTGGACCATGTCTCTTGCCTGTCTGCTTTTGTTTTGTTAAGATTAGCTGTTCTCAGTTCAAGGGAGTAGCTAGAAAATGAATTTTGTATACACAGCTCTGTTTGCAACTTCCAACCCCTGCACTTTTTCACTTCAGCACGGCTAGCACGTATCCTGCTTCCCAGTAGCTTTCACAATGTGCCCTTGCACAATCTCTAAATCAGTTCTTGTGGGTGCCACACTGAGTGAACCTCAAAAGATGAGTGAAAGCCACGCAGCCAAAACACTTGAAAGGCATCAAAAATTAGCAGCTCAACAATACCAGCAGGTTGGACAACATTCTGACCTTTGTCATAAGGAAAACCAAGGAGATATCAAGCAAACTTTTATGCAGTTTTCTGTAACAGTCCTTGTGATACCTATTTTCTCCCAGGAGGAGTTTGTGGCCTGCTAGGGCTGAGGACTGCAATCCTGCAATCCCAGGATTTTATGTCTGAGCTCCAAATAATCTAGTTGTCTCATTTTAAAAACAGATTGGTGACAGACAAAATTTCGTGGCAAAAGCCAGTCTCACAAGATATTAACCCAGGCTAGGGAAGGACCCTGCTCGCAGTTTTTGCCCTTCCCAGTTTTCAAGACGACAGATCTCATGAGATGACCTGAGAGGGTGGATTTTCTCCAACTGGAATGAATGCTTTGCCAACACAGCACCTTTGCAGACCAACGTTTCACACAGCCCGTAGATACCTTAGTGTTGAGACAGATCTAGAGTCATGAATGGGCAGAAAATCATTAGGTATACCAATAGTTAAATGGGAACTAACAGACTTTTGAAGATCTAAGTTTTGGCTCTGGGCAACTAAAATACCTGTTATATTGAAGTCTCTCTGCAGATTTTGCCATTTTTCCACCTCTCTCTGATGCAGCTGCTGGACAAATATGACGTTCAGCTGTTGGCACCAATCAGGCTGCCGTCATCACGCACCACTGTTGGGGTAGAGGGTGGTCGGAGGGAAGCAACCAGGACCTCTGCGAGGGAGGCACAGGCAGAGTACTGTATGTAAGGAGAAGTCGGTAAACAAATAGGTATTTCATTGTTAAACAAACTCCAATTAAAGACACATGGATAAGTAGTCAGAGGGTTCACACAGGAGAATCAATATTCCTGATTCCCCAAGAAAACACTGAAAGAGTGGGAGAAAGTTAAACAGAGGGAATTGCAGAGGTCAGTTTAGAAAGGTTTGCTGGCTATGAAGTCTGTATTAAAATCTGTGCAGAGCTTGCATAAATCCAGTCTGCTGTCAAATATCCCCGTGTGCATAGTTACACAGCACTGCTAGGGATAGAAAACTCTCTAACCATGTTCAACCCACATGGTTAAATCTTGGTTAAGTTTAAGTACTCCAAGTTAAACATAGGCTCTGAATAGGGGCCTATGTGCTTGTGCTGTGCTCCTGTCTGTAAAAATCCACAGTGCTGCTGCCACATGCAAAAATGCCTGTAGCAGAAGGGGAACCTTTCACAAAGAAATCCTGAAAAAAATGAAGAACATGTCTAGGTGTTACACTTATGATGCTTCTCTGGTTCTAGAACTTTTACTATCTCAAGAAAAACATAAACAGTACTGGAATACAAGTATTGAGAGGATTTCCAGCCAACAATATCAGACCTTGCTCACCCAAATCTTGGTTGTCTCCATCGGTAAATTCATCCACTTCATTAAGGCAGGTCTACAAGTGAGCGTACGACATCTTTTAGGATTCCCTTTGCCTGACAATCTCTAGCTCTCTATCAGAAGTTTTTGTTCTTTATGAATATATGCGATTTCAACTATGTGTGATGAAACCCTTCAATATCACACAAAATCTGCACCCATTCTGTGGTTTTCAGGTTGGTGTTTTTTGGTCCAGTTCTTCATCAGCTTTTGAAAGAGCCAGAGGGAGTGTTTACATTTTAAAGGCATTTACTTCTCTGTCACAGTTAGTTAGAAGTTTGTTAGAATCATAGAATCATAGAAATGCCTAGGTTGGAAGGGACCTTTCAGGTCATCTAGTCCAACCATCCACCTAACTCCAACAGAAACCATATCTCTAAGCACTATGTCTACCCAACTTTTAAATACCTTCAGGGATGGTGCCGCAACAGCTTCCCTGGGCAGCCTGTTCTCTACTACTTTCCTTTGATGGTGTGTCATGTTGTTTGCTGGCGGTTCATACATTTGCAGGAGCCACAGCATCCCTGTGTGGAGCAGAGACTGGCATGGGAAGGCAGTTCTCAGCTTGTGCAACACAAAGGCGATGGTTGCCTGGGTTGGGACTTTTTGGTATTGCAGAAAGAAGCTGCTATTGTGCTCTATGTAATCATGCCCTGTTGGGTGAGTGCATGCCAGTCCTCATTAATGATGTTACTGTTACATTATGCTAATTGTATCTTTGAAGCTCTGTAATTCTGATTTTTCTGAACAGCTCAATAAAAAAGTTAATTAAAAAAAGCTGTTCTCTGAGAAGGGCAAGAGACATGCTCTCTCAGGAGCTAGGGAAAGTAACAAAGGAAAAGCTTCATCTGTACTATCTAATTGATCTTAGACATAAAGTCAAGTTATTAATTAATTAATGCTCCTTCAGATGATCTGAGAGTACACGAGCAAGAGCTAGGCTGTGGACAACAGAAAGTAGGAGATATGAGTAAGGAGCAGAATTTCCCTCTTGGCTTCATCCTTCTCAGCAATCCTTTAATTAGAAAAAATTATGGTTGTATACTCCCCAAGACTGCTTAGAGAGCAGATTTTATAGGTTTCAAGAAGGTGATGACTTGAAGCTGTTGCAAGATGTGACAGAAGGATGCCCAACACAGAGATGCTCTGCAGAGGTAAGGAACACTGGGAGATTTCCACTTTCTGCTTCTGGATGGAGACTCTCAGAAGGAGTTCAGCCTTACAGCAAATTTCTTGTGCAAGAGCAGCCAAGTCTTTAAAGCCTATTTCTAGAAGGATATTTAGTCACACAAGTAAGTTCTCTGATCTAGGTTTCAGTCTCTCCCACTGTCTCAAAATTCTGTAAAATGAGGCTTTTCCACCCCATTTATCTCATCTCATCTATTTTGGCAACAATCTCTGGAGGGCAGGAATGGCCCTTCTATGCATATAACTGACTACTGAAGTAAGCAATAACAACTTGATGGGAAAGTTAAGAAGTTACATAGAATACACTCTTTCCATTGTAAGACTTCTGAAACCTTTCCAGATTTTGCTTTTTATTGTTGTTGTTTTTCTTTGTGTTGAGAAACGTTCTTCTTCCCACACGTTCATTTTTGTTCTTGGTCTGCAACTCTGAGTGCTGCTATGAAGTTCGAATGGCTCTTGCTGGTCAGAGCCTTTGGGGCTTCTGTGTTTCTGTCATTTCATGTGTCATGCAGACAACTGAAACCCGCAGCAATAAAAACTTCACAGTACAAGAAAACCCCCATGTGGTTGATGTATGCCACATGGTGCATTCTGTTTGTTACTGGTCACACTTGGAAATTATTCAGTTTCTTTTTGCCACCCAGTCCCATTGTATAAAGCAACATTTTCCTGTTTGAAGTCCAGTGTGTTTTTTGGAAAAAATGAGGCATTTATCTTGGGTGAGGTAACGAATGTCATTGGAGAATATAACTAATTTTGCAGAGACTCAGTTGTTATCTGCATCTGTGATTTTCCTCCCTTTTTTCAGGCATTAGACCCGTAATGTTTGTGGCCATACAGACACACATAAAATAAGTAAAGCCAATCAACAGATATTGCTTGTCTTTAAGAATATTTTAAAGCCTTCAATTAAAATACAGTGATGTGCATGATATTTTTCCATGACCTAAGGGTCCACCACATACAAAAATATTTATCATGTCTTTTGCACAAACTGTCCTACACAGAATAGCTTGTGCTGTTAACAATGGAGAATGCATGTAAGAATAAAATGTAGCTACTAACTAACAAGTCTCAGGAGACAGGCCAAAATATTTTCTGTTTGTTGGGGTTTTGTTGTGTTTTTTTTTTTTTAGTTTTGACACAAACAGCAACTTTAGTCAGCTGAGTCCAAATGTATTCTCAGCTGGGAAGAAAGAACTGATTGATGGTGGTAATATATTAAACTGTTCAAAGTCTCTGCTTCACAGTATATAAAATCAGTCACATCAGCTCATGTTTCACTTTTTATGTCTTTTCTATGAAAAAAACACAAAAAATCTGATAAGCATAGCAAAAAACTCCACCAAGATGCCAGTTCAACTAGCCTCCTCAATGTGCAATTACTTACACATTTATCATGAGAAAAAGACACTTTTAGACAACATGTAAGGGGTCAGAATGGAAATTGGGTGTGAACTTGTTCTAATGGTGTGAAGCACGGCTCCTACACAGCTCCACACATTAAGGCAACGGGCACTGACATCTAATTGCGTCACCTTGCTTATGGCTTCTAGAGGCCAATCTAGTCACCAAAAGTCACCAGGCGCTGTTTGACTTCAAGCCTTATTGACATTGACACTCTTCATGCTTATGGGTGAAGATGTGCACAGAAGTGTTGGTTAAGAGCTAGACAGGTACCTGAGGAGGTGCTGAGGGTTGTAACAGAATTAAGGTTTAAATAACAATACTCCATGTTCCTGACAGCTACTGCAGCTTTATGTTAGGCTGGCTGCCCTCATCACTGAAAGACATTAGGGGTAGAAGCAGGATCCCTGGCTACAGTCTTACCTCAGTAAGCTGGGCTCAGGAAAAGGTGTGCATTGACCACTAGATTGCATGCGGTAACTTTGGTCCTGAGGATGCATTCAGGTCACAGATTTGTGCTTTGCAAACCCCACTGAGCTAAGCTCAGACGTACTCATTCTTCCTTTCCTTCTCTGTTAACCCAGGTGTATTTTGAAGGCCAAGACAATAAAAGCATCCCTACTATTGCAAAGATTTGCACGGGAAGGTGATTTCTTCTAGGCTGAATGTGATCACACTGCTTGCCTGCCTTGTGTCAACAATGTTTCTGTGCTTGGGCTCGTCAGCCTGAGCAGCAAGTGAAGCCAAAACAATTTTGACCACTACACTCAAAAACACCAAGTACAATTCTTCTCCACTGAGAACAATGGCCGGAGCTTGACAGCCATTACTCACAAAAGCTCCTGGGATCTGGTATACACGGAACTTGTTGGCATTTTGCAGTAGTGCAGAGGCTTCAAGTTGTCCTCCAGTTTTTAGGGTTATGGTGAATTTAAGAAACCACAAATGAAGATGAACTCATAGAGGCCAATACCAAAGTACTCTCCGGCAGCATTCCAGCCAGCATTTTTAATGCATTGTGTTTAATACAACCTTGCACCATCTTGGAAGCTACAGGGAGAGCACAGGCACTGCCATGTTAAGTTGCTCTTAGATGGGAATAGTCTAGTTCCCATCTACAGCCTAGAACAGTCTAGTCTTCTCAGCCATGGCTCAGTAGTCCTGGAAGGCAGGTGAGGGTGTGTGCAGCACTTCTTTTGTTGACGAGGACATTTGTAGTTAGAGAGAGTGAGATTAAGGTTACAAGGCGCAAACACAGAATAATGACAAGATGCAGTTCCCTAGCACATGCTGCCTGAGCTGTTATGAATTTCAGGCTAGAAGGGTGCTCTCGATAGCTGCAAATTGACATTTGGCTAGAAAAAGGGGTGTTGGGATGTCACATATATCTGATAAAATGCACTCAACTTTGTGTTCCTCTTTAGAAGACTGATAAGGGCTCATGACATGATAACCTATTACTTGAATTACCATAATTTTATCCACAAACCAGGATCCAATTGTGAAAGGCACAATTCGAGACCTATAATACAAGAGCTGTTCTTATTCTCAAATAAGTCACACTGGAAGTGTGAGGTTGACACAGATGGAAGAGGAAAGGCAAGGACAAAACCTCAGCAGGATCAGGAATGGTCTCTACCTCCCAGTAGCTCAACTGCAAAGATAGCATGTGGCGGCTCCATGGATGTTTATGGATCCCACCAGGTAGGATACAGTAAGGGGCCTCTTGGATAAGTGTAGGTAGAGATATTGGAAAATGCAGTCAATCCTGGAAGCTGACAAAGAAGAAGCTGAACACCTGCACATTGTAGCATCCTCACTCAAAATGGTGCCTCGCCTGTAGTAGGATGCAATTAGTCACTTGCAACTACCACCAGTTCAAGCTGAAATCACTTTTTCCCCTCAGCACTAAATGAGAATTACGTTTTTGTTGAGTTTTTTAAATATTTTTTTTCTATTTATAAATTCAGGCCAAAATTAAGAGGTCAGATTAGAGCCAGAAATGACACACAGTCAGTCAGGTGGTCAGGCTGCCATGGCAATCTGTTAAAGACTCCTGTCCCTGCTCTACCAGAAATGTAGTTCTGCGGGGGATGCAGGGATCAAGAAAAATTGCATGTTCCTGACTTAAAAGCTTTGCTAATTATCCCCCTCTGTAAAGAGGAAAGAATACTAAAAATGCCACCTAACCAGGTTCATGTACCTTGCTTATATAAACCATATTGCTTAGAAATGGCAATGTCCAATTTCAGAAAACACAGAAAGGAAAGAACAGAAAACAACTGCTGTTCATAAAGCTGGAAAGGATGACGCAGCCCATGGATGTGTCTGTGTTGGAGCATAGGCACAGAGGGCAATGTAATCCTTGTGGATGGGCACTGAAGGGAATCATACCTGCCTGCCCCTCGCATAAGCACAAACCTGCTTCTGTTTGCCCTGGTTAGTAAGAGAAAAACACTTCTATCTGGAACACCAGAGAACCGTAGTGTCACAGAGTCATTTCTCCCTAGGCATTTAGGATAGATATTAGGACAAGCTTAAATACACTTAAAATTAGAAGAAACAGGCTTGTGACATCTCCGTCTCTGGAACAGGTTGTATTTGTCAGGGATACAGGGAGATTTCACAGTGTTTTGTTCTTCCCTCAATTTCTAGGACCCCGTGATTTCAATAGTCATTCAAGTTTTGTAATGTCATCTGAACTAGACCACTGTTTTGAAAGTTTCCAATACAGAAATCATTTATGATTACAAAAGGACTGAAGGCTAGGAGACAATTGCATCATCAGGGCTTGGCATGCAACCATGGCACTGAGTCCTTACCAAAGAGTGGTGTTCTCCTAGACAGCCTTAAATGTGCTCATAACCAAATTCATGAGGACACCTTGGTCCAGAGCCTGCCCTGCTGCTTGATAGTAATAACCCAGTAGCAAGCTGGATTCTCTGCCGTAGCGGAGTCAAAGCACCCATGCCTCAGGATGCCTGCCAAGCACCAACCAGCAGTGTAGGAAAGAACATTCTTCCATTCATTAACTATTCCTAAATTGTCCAGTGCAGTGTTTCTTGTTCATTTCTCCAAAGCCCCAGTGAAATGCAGGCTGTTGGGAAGGAGAGACACCTGGGCTGGCATAACAGGGCATCTCCTGCGTACTTCTACTGTGCTGCTTGAAAGACATTTGGTACATAGAAATGATGCAGGCACATGGAAAGGTATCAGATGACTCACAGGCCATTTAAAAAAGTTTTGCAACCCACATGTGTTCCTGTTGCTGAAAGACATCATGTGCCAGCAAATAAGCACCCCAAAACAGAGAACACAGATAAAATAAATCCTGCTCATGAGTGAGATGACACAGGCATGGGGCAGTTGGAGCTTTGGAAGTACTGCACTGATGGTGTCCTCTGAGAGCTGTTTTCTGTGACAAAGGTTTCAGAGCAGCTTATGGACCACTTCTCAAAGCAGCATCTCCAGTGCAGGCTCTGGTACTCGCAGACTATGCCCAGCTCAGTCTCCAGAAGGTTTTCCTCTATGACAGATTTTAAGCACAGACACCTCTGGGCCAGTCACCTTGAGCAGAAAAGCCAATTGCTGTCCTTGATCTTGAATTTCATTCCCATGCTCAATGCAAGATACACACATAAGCTACCTTTCCCACTTTCTTTCAGGAGACAGAGGAAAATGTATTTTCTCTCTCCTCAGACCCCATCCCCTCCTTTTCTCTTGCTTCAGCCGATATTGGTTTTCTTTAATAGCTTCACTTTGTTATAAACTCAGCTGTTTTGGAGCACTGTAACCTTTTGTAGGCCAGGTCGGAGCAGAAGGTCTGCCCTGCTTCATGACATAAACATTGTGGGCTGGTTTAGTTGTTTTGTTGTTTTGGTTTTTTATTCTCCAAGAGTGCATTTTGTTGGTTTTTCTTCTCCTAAACAATGAAGCAAACTATTCCCAGAGCTGGTGGTGACAGCTAGCTGGAAAACTGCCTGGCCATCACTTTAGTGCCCAGTTGATAGAAGGACACATCACCTCAGCTTTGTAAGGGCAAGAACTCATTGCATGTCCTCTGGTGGTGGCCCTCTTCTCTGCCTGTCAGTCATCTTCCAGTGACAGATTTGACATACATGGCCACAGGCAGCCAAACCCCACTCTTCAGCATGTGTTTGGCCTGGCAATCCCAAGGCTAGTCAGGCGAAGGAGTCTTGCTCTCTCATGCTTTCCTGTGTCACTGGTGAATTCATGTTGTGGGGTCACACAGAAGTGTTTGTTATCTGAGCAAAGGTTTGGTGCCTCTACAAGAGGTGGGCACCAGAACGCGCAAAACGCATTTGTCCTGCAAAAAGTTCTTTGAAGTAGGGTTGTTCTCCACATGGCTGGTACTAATGGGTGCCTTTACATCCACACAGATTTTTTCCTGGACTGGGCAGGACTGTCCTGGTTTGAAGTGAAATGGAACCAATTTTCTAATCTGTAATTTTCATTTTTAGCTGGGCCTCGTCTAACTGNCTGTTCGTCTGCCTTTGATCCTGATCCGAACACTCATGACTCTAGTTCCGGAATTCAGCTCCTGTCCATCACTGACTCCAGTCTGGGACTTTTCCTGTGTCTGCTGGTGACGCGATTGTCATCCTGGGAGCTGGATACGGTTTTGTATATATTGTATACTTTCTCGATGATTATTTCTTATTTTCCTTATTTCTTATTATTTTCATTAAAGTAGTTTAGTTCTTTTTCTAAACTCATAAATCTCCTTATCTCTTCCTCTCATGTCTGAGGAGAGATGGGGGGGAGGGCCATCTGTTGTTCCGATTGGCCAATTTGGCCAAAACCATGACAAGGACCTGCTTTCAAATCGAGCAGGTTCCCGATTTGCTATCTGGCATGGAGATGAGCTCCAGCTTGCTAGATGGATGAGGGTAGCTGTATGCAACTGTGGTGTTTTACTTTTTGTATGCAGCCTTTATGTGAGCAAATAAGGAATTTTATTTGCTGTGCCAAGTCAGTCCTCTATCTATTTGTGATTCAGACTCTCACTCAGAAAGAATCTCATCGAGACATCCAGCTCCCCTGAAATGGGACAAAGGCAGGGTCCACTTAACTGTTCAGATAGGAAAAAAACAGGCTGCACAAGTGTAAATCCAGAGATAGCTTTCCAATTCTCAGCAACACAGCTTAGAAGAACTTTTCAGAAGAGACTGCACTGCTTATTATGCCAAGTCAGGCCAGGTTTTCTGCAGAGATCAGGCTCTGGTTTGCTGGCTCTCAACTCTGGCCAGTTGTTTTGCTGCTGAGAACTGAGCAGATCTGAAGATCTGATCTTCAGCAAAATACCACGTTTTAGGGATTGCACATTGTAGGCATCACAGTTGTCTGGTGCTTGCCAGACTGTACGTAATCATGCCAGCAGCTAGCAAGCTGTCAGTTACTAGTCTAAGCTGCAAATCCATCAAGAATTGTTTACATTTCACAAAGGGATAGATAGAAGATTCATTTCATTCCCCTTTAAAAAGCATGTGTGTGTGTGTGCGTATGGCAGAGGGTCAAGATAATTTTAAAGACAGATTTCTCAGCGGGGTCTTTTATGGAGGTAGTCCTGTTGGAGTTAACAGCCCCTCGCCTTGACACAGCTCCTGCTCATGCGGCTGGAGCTGCAGAGGAGGTCTCTTTCCCCAGGCTGAACCTCGCAGTGGGTACTCTGAGCTCTGCTCCAGCTACACAAACCTACTTCCCAGCTCCGGGAACACTGCTGAGGCCTTATCTTCATCCCTCTGACATTTATGTGTCTCTGTTGTGCTTCTGGAAAACATGATTCCTTTCCCATACCCCAAATCATAAGCCTGGGATACAGGTCCCATAAATATTAATCCAACCAAGGAACTCCAGGGCTAGATCTTATCCTTATCCAGCACTGTTTTCACTGGACCTGATACCTGGGCATTAGTCTGTGTCATAAACTCAGATGCAAACTGACTTTCGAAGTGTTGTCAACCAGAGGGGAAGGGCTCTGTGGGGAGTCTGGTGCTCAGGATCTGCACTGTCTCTCTCTCATTAGGTATGCATGGACGTGCACGGGCTGGATCCAGGCACACTTATCCATAACACAGTGGGAGAGCATTTCAGAGACCAAGGAGTCAAAACAGTAATTTTCAGAGAATCACAGAATCATGGAATGATTCGGGTTGGAAGGGACCTTTAAAGACCATCTAGTTCCAACTCCCCCTTGCCATAGGCAGGGATACCTCCCACTAGAGCAGGTTACTCAAAGCACCATCCAGCCTCGTCTTGGATGCTTTCAGGGATGAGGCATCCACAACTTCTTTGGGCAATCTGTTCCAGTGTCTCACCACCCTCATAGTGAAGAATTTCTTCCTAATATCTAATCTAAACCTACCCTCTTTCAGTTTAAAACCATTACTCCTTGTCCTATCACTACATGCACTTGTAAAAAGTTCCTCCTTTTCTTTCCTGTAGGCCTCCTTTGTGTATAGAGGACTGCTATAAGATCTCCCTGGAGCCTTCGCTTCTCCAGGCTGAACAACCCCAACTCTCTCAGCCTGTCCTCATAGGAGAGGTGCTCCAGCCCTCTGATCATCTTTGTGGCCCTCCTCTGGACCCCCTCGAGCAGGTTCATGTCTTTCCTGTGCTGAGGGCTCCAAAGCTGGACCCCAGCTCCAGCTGGGGTGTCACCAGAACAGAGTGGAGGGACAGAATCACCTCCCTCAACCTGCTGTCCATGCGTCTTTTTATGCAGCCCAGGATGTGGTTGGTTTTGTAGGCTGTGAGTGTGCATTGCTGAGTCATGTCTAGTTTTCAGCCACCAGCACCCCCAAGTCATTCTCATCGGGGCTGTTCTCAACCCCTTCATCTCCCAGCCTGTACGGATACCAAGGTTTGCCCTGACCCAGATGCAGGGCCTTGCACTTGGTCTTGTTGAGCTTCATGAGGTTCATATGGGCCCACTTCTTGAGCCTGTCCAGGTCCCTCTGGATGGCATCCCTTCCCTCTAGCATGTCGACCACACCACACAGCTTGGTTTTGTCAGCAAACTTACTGAGGGTGCACTCAGTCCCACTGTCCATGTTGCTGACAAAGATGTTAAATAGGGCTGGTCTCAATGCTGCCCTTGAGAAATGTCACCCATCATTGTCTCCACTTGGACATCGAGCCATTGACCACAACTCTTTGAGTGTGACCATCAAGCCACATCCTTATCCACTGAGTGGTCCATCTGTCAAATTCATGTTTTGCCAGCTTAGAGATAAGTATGTCATGCTGGACAGTGTCAAATGCTTTGCAGAAGTCCATTTTTGTCATTCCTTCAGTGGTTAAGATCATGGGCAACGATTCAGATGACTCATCAGTTCTTTGCTGCTGTGTGGTGAGCTTAAAAAATGCAAAGATGTACAATACACCTGGGCCAAAGTGCTGAAGCTTCTAGATCTGTAGGCGATGAACTTTTCACACTTCCTCCTTCTCTCCAGGGCCAGGGGAAATAGGTATTTTGGAAAAAATATGAAAATCTCATAAGAGAAATTAGAGCAGCTAGCAGGACTCACATGGTCTGTTGATGACTGAGATTTTTGGTTAGTGCTGCTGTTATCACTGTACGCTCTTGCGGTGAGAAAGTTAAATCCATGGATCTGGAGGGGCTGCTGGGAGAGTCAGCAGTTTATTTGCGGCACTCTCTAGGAAAGAGAATTTGCAGCTTTTTACTTCTTCAGGACGCAACAGCAAACAAAGTGGAACTTGAAACATTTTTAAGCTTTTTAAAACCATACAGAGAAGTGCTTTTCAAATCAGGCACTGCACATTACTTAAGGCAGATTAGCCATTTTTGTACGAATCGGGGGGTTTACGTAAGCTTACATTTTCAACAGAGTACAGGAGATTTTGTACTGATTCCTCCTTCCATTAAGGATCTAGATTTCGGCAGAGGAAAGAGAGGAGGGGAAGAAAACTAACACACTCATAAAGCAAAAGCTTTTACCCCAGCCCTGATGCTGTAGCTGCAACCAGCAAAGTTTTCCCCCACATTGCTATCAGGATGTCCCATGGGAGTTGCAGGTCAGGTGTTTCAGACCACCTTTATTCACCTTGGCCCAGGCTGCTACTCCTCTTGCACACTTCAGCATCCAGCCCTCCCCTTGCCCAGAGGCATCCTGCTTCTGCCGGCATTTTATAACCCTTTTTCTGAGCTCTAGACCCAGCTCTGGTTTACACTGGCGTTACTCCACTCTGGGCTTGCAGAGGGCAACACAAAACAGAGCACTGACTGGGAAAGGGAGCTGGCAGGCAAAATCAGGTCAATAATTAAGACTGGAGCAACCTCCCACTTGCTCAAGTTGGTTGTGCTACACAAACACCAACTGCCTGGCCTCGGGGCTCTCCTGTATAATGGCAGGCCAACAAGAGTCAATGAGGCCGGCTCCTTTGATCCCAATTTCTCAGCAGCTGTGCAAGTCATGGCCTTTATGTGGCTTGCTGCTGACTCATGGTAACTCACTGCACGTCGGTACTATAAAGCCTTGGAGGGCAGAAATTGAGTTTGCGCTCACTTTAAGACCCTATTGCGCCCTGGGAGCAGTGTGTAGAGGCCTTTGTACAACCTAGAGTCAGGTTCATTATATTTGCATCTTACTATAATATAAATTAGCATGATTTTAGCATAGTCATTTTTTAGAAGAAATGACAATAAATTTAGATACCAAATTTGTAACTAAGGGCCAGCAAGCTTATTAATTAATCTTATATTTAATTAGCCAACAATAAATTAGCCAAGCAGGACTACAGATCTATTCAGCAAGCTCCAACAACTGCATGCATGAAGACCTGCCCCGTGCTGTTGGGAGCTCTTGATGCCATTTGGCTGCCCTTTGTCTCCCCAGCCGCCCCGATGCCCCACCTTTGGGACTTCTGTCTGGTTGAAATCTCCTTTGGGCAGAGATCATGTTTTTGAAGTGGCTTAGATCCTCCTAGTACAAAGTCTGGGGCCTTCATGAAAGTCATCAGTTTTCCTGAAATTTAATGCAGAATGAATAGTGTGTTTAACCCCATCACTGGTTTCAGTAAGCAGCTTTAAAGTGCCTTTTTTTTACAGCGTGGTTACTGACATCATGTGTTAAAGAGCTGTCCAAGTGACGAGGATGACCAGCTACTGGTATACAGGCAAATTGCACTCAGAAAATCACTGTGGAGGTGGTTTTGAACAGGTTGATGCCTCTTTCATTGGAATTACAGGTTCCACAGTATGCTACATCATCTGAATTGCAAGTTCAGAAATGTTTTGGGGTTTTTTTTAAGGCAAGCTAAGCAGGGCTGCACTTAGCAGGCAGACAAGACCAGGCAATGCAGCTAAACGTCACAGAGGTACAGTTTTTTCAAGTAGCTCCTAAAGCTTACTTTCACAGGAGCTGCCAATACAAAGAGGGATTTGTGACTACAGTTGAGTTAAGGAGCATAAAAAGTACATGATGTCTCTATGAAAATTACAGCGTCTTAGCTGTGGTTGGCTTAAGGGTTGGCTTTATACAAAATGCTGTACCAAAGCCAAGCTGTGTCCTGAGGCTCTGTGTTAAAACACACAGAGCAAACAATGAGAAGAGATAAAGCCTGTCCCAAGAGCTGTATGCATGACCACAAATGTGTTTTATGGCAGCTCAAGGATGGTCCTTTTGTTAACCTACTAAAGGCTGCAGGGTACATGTGGCCCTAAAAGGAGGGCACACACTCACTTGGGTGAAGTCTTGGCTCTGAGAAAGCCAATGGGAAATTTGTCACTGGCTCCCACGAAGCCCTTCTTGTCCATTACTGCATCTCTTTTCTAATGACCATGGGCCAATGTCTCAGCTGGTATAAAATCTTCCCTGCATTTACTGTCTTTCACTGACTGTTTCCAGTTGAGCATATGGTCTGCTGAACACTGTCTTCCCTGGGCAAAAATGAATATGTGCACTAGCAAAACTCAAGGGTACAACCCTTAAAGTCTCCTCATAGAAGGCCCACAGAAGCCAGTAAATTATGTGGTTTATTAGGCAACTTTAGAAAAACCTGGACAAAGGGAGATTGCCTTTAGTTGGCCTGTCCCCTGAGTATCTGAGAGAAGACTTAGTAACTGCATCAACAGGCCAGTCTCCTGGATGCTATTAATAGATGCACCTCCACTAACTTCAGTTTTCTCAGGTAGAGAACCGGGGATTGTACATCAAATGCACTCGAGGGCATTATCCATCTTGCAGTTTGCAAAGGTGTTCACAATTATTTATTTTACAAACCTTCATTATTGTGGAAGTCACGTGTAGAAGCAGAGCTTTGCCAATGCCTAGCAAATCCCCGCATTGAAGTAAGTTTGCACAAGAGTAGTATAATACAGAGTAAACAAAGCATGGCATGAAGCCATGGAGCTGAATGTTTCCAAAAGAGGTGTCTTTGTGGGGAGACATGGAATAAGATTATATGAAAGAAGACAAAACTAGAGCAGAATAAGGAAGAGCCAGAATTCTGCCTCAATTTACTCTCAGTATTTCAAGCAGACATTTGGAAATGACGGAGTCAGTTTGAAGATCGTAAGATTAAAAATAATCCAGGCTCTTCATCTTTCTGTGATGGTATTTTCTGTTTGTCTTTAGCCTGCTTTGAAACAAAACCTACGTCTTGCACAATGACGTGATTTCAGGACAGACCTTTGAGAACATGAGATATCATGAAATGAGACAGAGCATGGTGAAAACATGGAGTACCTGCACATGGTTGAGAAGAAGCTGCAAAAGGAAGCCAAAGAAGGAGGAAAAAGCAACAGAAGAATGCCTCCATTTCCAAATGGAGGAAAACTGAAAAAAATGTGTATTTTAGGCAGAAGGAAGGGTGGGTCAAGCCCAGTGGAGACCTGTATTGCCACTGTACTCTTCCAGGTCCTCTTACTGTACCTGTCCTTAGCAATAGGAGTGATCACAAAGCTTCTAAGTTTTCAGGAGTAAATTCAAAGAAACGTACTTTACAACAATGCATTTTGTGAGCAGCTCTCCTTGCCTGTTGAATTAAAATCTGATTCCACAAACTATCAACAAAAAAATGAAGGCCAAAGTTCACCACTCTGGGATCCAACTGATAAACAAAGACTCCTTGAGGCCATCATCCGTTCAGAGTTTGTGAGAGTATCCTTTTCCCAAAATAACCGTATCACATCTTTGCCTGTGCTTAAAATCGTATTTGAACCAGCCTTTTTGGAAATTCTTGAGATGCTTCGTTATGCTTTGTTTACTCTCAATTTGGAAGAAAAAACAGTGCAATACAAGTGGAATTCTAGCTGAGTCAAAAACACAGGGAGCAGACTGCCCCATTCATGGTTTTCAAACTGATTTGGCAGATTCAAGGCATTCAGATAAATCTCTGGGAAAAAAAAATCTGATATGAAAGTAAAGCTGCAATGAATTCAGTACTGAATCTCTTCCCAGCCTCATGGGCCCAGCACTTCAGCCCTGGATTTGTGTTCTTAGGGTGAACCCTAATTCCTCCACTTTCAGAGTCAACCCATTCCCATTCTGGCTCTTCATCTAAGCACTTCAACCATCTTTGGGAACATCATACTTTCTCTCAGGAGCATGCATAGCTTACTGAGATTTTTCTCTGACTAGTTATAGGACTGTAACAAATGGAAACCTACATGTTGTTTTACTCTTTTAAGAGGCACAATTTATTTGCTTCCTTAAGAAAACAAATGCTGACATATCACTTCATTTATCCAGTGTTTGGAACTCTGAAATCTGCGGTAACTGGATTTTTTGCTCACTTTCAGAAATATTTTGCAATACATACACCTACTCATTAGATTTAAAAAAATTTCGCCAAACTCACCCACTCACTAGATTGAAAAAAAAGTCAATTTCAGTCCAAATCCACAACATGATAACAGGCTTTTACACAAATAAGCACATTTCTTAAAAGAATCCATATCTGCTAAATCACTTGTACAGCAGTGCGGTAAATCAGCCCACAGACTAAGTGATACTTGATAGAATAGACTAGCTGGATATAAAAGCTTAAGTTTCTCATATGCAGCCAGCACTAATGTTTGCAAAGCCAAGATTTGCTGTTTAACATTTTGAATGTGCTCTCCAGTTTGACTTTCTCGCTGTTGCAAGCACCTCATGTCAGCATTCCTTGGAGTCTGCATAATGTACATATACGCTGATCTTTAACCTCTGTGTCATCACCCAGACCAAAATCAATAGAAGGATATGACACTGATGGGACCGTTTGCCCATAGTAGTTCAAACAGACAGATGGGCTGTTGTACGAGCATGGGGCCAAAGAAATCTGGAGCCGGTCGAGGGGGTTTTATTTTTCCAGAGTGTGAAATGAATGTCTCGGAAACTGGATGAAGAAGGAGATGAGTTCAGCTTCAGTGTTAGCAAAGCCACCACAGGTATGGTAATCTTTGCACCTTGAGGTATGGCAAGAGGGTTGCCTGCCTTTGGGCTTTGCTGTTTTCTGTCTTTTTATTGTACAAATTCCCCCATGATGCACATAAATATCACTTTCTCTCTTGGACTAAACTAGCTCATGAATAATAAAAGAAAACAGCAGTTACTCTCCATGGACCCTGTAAAATTCTTTGTCCTTGTCCTAAGGGACTGTAACCATTTTCTCCCAGCTTTCTCCCCCAGGGTATGAAATGTGGTTAGACGTTCAGAGCCTGGCTGCTGCTTGCTTGCCAGCCTTGCAGAGTGGGATTGGGCAGCTACACACTGGATTAACTCTGAGGGTAGGTGGGTGGAGGTGACATTAAGATGGGGCTCCTAGTGACACAGCTGCACGTGAGGCCATACCCCAGCGGGTAGCTGCAGAAGGCACCCACTTGCCAAAATTCAAGTCTTTGAGTTCCTCAAGCACTGTGAGAAATGCACAGGGTGAAGACAGGAGCCCCAGTGTTTGGGGAAGAGGAGGTGCTTGGAGGAGCTCGTGCAATGCCAGCCCCAGGGAAAGGCAACTTCACTCCTCCTTGTACCTGGACAGTGCTGCAAAACATCATGCTTTTCTATGCTCTGGTTGTCCTGGTTCTGAGTTTGTGCTGTGTCTGAGCTCTTGGTTTGTAGCAGTGGGCTTCCCCTCCTCTTAGGGGGGCTGTAGGGACCAAAGCACAAAGGTGCACAAAGCAGCCCCGTGCATTAACGCTTGAAATGTTTTACAGTTGGAGAGCTACTGCCATTTCCCTCTCTCTGTATTTCTTTCATGCCCATAGTAATCCATGACTGAAAATCAGGCAGACACGTTCAATTGTAAAAATAAAAATATTTTTAGTTCACATTTTTGCAAGTGCCTTTTTTTTCCCCGCAAAGCAGTGTATAAATCTTTATAATGCAGCCTACTAAGTATTTCCCTTTCATTCTATACTATCACAACACCTTAGAAAGATGGGATGAAAACGACAGACTGCACTTCAGGAATAGGCCACTATTCCCAGGCAAACTGATCTTTAAAAAAATATCATAATGAAATCAATATGTATTATTACACATAATGAAGCAAAATGTATATTTTTACATATTAACTCTATTTGCTTTTACTCTTTATATGTAGTCATAAAAATATTTATTTTTGTGCTTAGAATAACAAAATGAAAGCTCAGTGTTCAGGTTTTATCTGGCTGGCACTTATTATTCCCATATGTTAGGGCAACAACCAGATTGCTCTGCCAGTTAATTCTGTGACTCCTTCTACGCCTTTTCATCTGATCCAGCAAAGATTATTTTCTTTGCAGATATTATTGCAAAGAGGTGACCGATTGCCACTGGGCACAGAGTTAAAAATGAAAGGATCAATTAAGTTTATTCTTCTTGTGAGAAAAAATGCACATTTGCTCAGAACATTAAAGTCCATCTGAGGAGCAGACAAGAGGAATAAAAATGCTTTCAGTATTTTACACAAGACTCCCTGTTTTCAATAGCAATGCTGTATTTGGACTTTTACTCTGGCAAGAAGTCCCACTCGTATCTCTGCTCACTGAAAGTGATGGCAAAATATCCTATTGACTGTAATGGAGCAGGGATCAGAGACAACAGGGCAAGATGAACCTGATCTAGTTGAAGATGTCCTTGCTTGCTGCAGTGGGGACTGGACCAGATGACCTTTAAACGTCCCTTCCAACCCAAACTATTCTATGATTCTGATTCCATGATTCTGTGAGTTGATAAGATCAATCTTTTTCTGCCTGGTATGTCTGAAACATCTACTATTTATGTGTGCAAGGTGGTTTTGCACTGTGTTTTGTCTGAATGCACTACTAATCTGTCTGTAGCGAGCTTTTGGAGGGGCACCACCACCACCTTTACTAAGTTCAGTTGGAACCAGATAGCAGGTTCTGCAAAGCAATTTAAGGAAGGAGGAACATACAGTAGTCATGATCTGAATAAAGACCACAGTCCTCCTCCCAAGGCACAGTATATCGCGCTGTGTCTTTGTCTGCATGCCTGAAACCTGTCAGGAACGTACAACTGATACACTATCCATAAAAATCAGTCAGTGAGGGAATGGGTCTTCATGAGCCCTTCAGGGGCAGTTGACTACATCTAATAGGACCCACAGAAGTATGCCTGTGGCTCAGTCACAACCTTCCTCCTGGCAGGGTTAGTTAGTTTGCACGGAGCTCCATGACAATTTGCTTGCTTACAGGATATTTACTATGCCTCGTCCTGCCAGTGCAAGGCCAGACATCCACTCATTATCGCTATGCCAGTGCTACTGTAGCCCTGAACAATATTTGAGTCTGAAGACTGAAACCTGTATTTCTTCTCTGGAGACCTCTGAGATGTCCCCACAGCAGGACCTGAAAACACTTCTCAGCTTCCATGACCAGCAGCGCCCACTCTTGTCTTACTTCCTGGTGGGACAAGATGTGGCCATGCACCGATGCCCAACCTGATTCTTTGGTCTATCCACGGGGCTGGAAGGAGCCTTGGTGTACGCTGGCCAATTCCCTGAGCTGGCATTTGGGGGTCATGGCTATGGGACACATAGCAATGGTATACATGGCTGTGGGATAATATAGGATAATACCCTTATCTCAGCCATCATCCCCCGGAGTCTGCTGGAGAGTTTGAGCAGGAAAATCACCAGTGTCGATGTCTTGTGTATATAGCTATGTACCAAGGGGAAACACCAAGGTCAGATTTCCCAGACATCCACACACCCAACCATGGAGCCCCCTTCTCAACATGTGCAGATGGGCAGGAGCGGGGCAATACAGTACAGCTCCAATGCAGACACCAACTACAAACAGAAATTGCCTCTTCGTCTTCAGCAGTTCCTCCACAACACAAGTACTGAGGACATGTGGAGCGAGCCGGAGTCAGCGGGTGAGAAAAGGAGAGAGAAGGTAGGGAGTTCGTGGGAAACAGAGTAAGCAAAACACTTCCCTTGGAAAGGCGTTGTAACTGCCATGATAACGAAGATACAATAGTTGATATCAACAGGCTACCACAGGATCCTGGAAAAACTGCACAGCTTCTCTGCTGCAGAACTGTTTGTTCACAAAATAGTGTTTCTTCCTCATTATCAGGTTTACAGGTAGTTTCTATACTGTTAGGACTTCACTAACCAGCAGTGTGAGACTTTCACTGCTGCAGCTGCTCAGGCAGAATAAGGTATCCCAACATAAAGGGACCTTATGTACATATTTCATTCCCTTCCCCTGATGGAGTAACTAGAGCAACATAAGCAACTTTATATTGACATAATTCATCCCCATTGGGGGTGTTATATCGTGTTAGAGAGATTTAGATGGTTAATGTGATAAAACTTAGAATAGAGAAGCTAGTATGATCTTGAATTAGTTTTTTTACTCCTTGCACTCTACATGACGCACAGTAACTCAAGCTTGCAAGAATAACAGAGTATAAATTGGCCAGGACTAAACCTCTTTGCTGGTACAGATCAGTTTTTAACTACCTGTGTGCAAAAACCTTCCACAACCACAAAATTCCTGTACAAGGATAGCAGTTTTGCTCCTAAGTTATATGTCATCTACTGTGAGCACCACATATATGTCAAACTTTCCAAAGGAAACCAGTGATTCTGTATTCTTTTATACCTAAATTCCTGTCCTGAGAAAACTTATAAGGTATCTTAAATGTGAACTACTATTTGTAAGGAAAAGAGGGATAAGGATGCAATCTCTGAAAGACAGATTGTTCTGCAGAGGGTCATTCTCTTATCTTTAGGACATTCTTGGGAAAAAGAAAGGGGTAAAAAAAAGTGCTAAGGAAGAAGGAAAGAGATCTAACAGCCAATAGGGAATGATGAACAGAAAGGGTGAGAAAGGACAGGCTTGGAAGGGGGCTAGAAAGTAAAAGACAACAAAGGGGGGAAAAAACAGAGGAAGGCAAGGGGGAGGGGACGGGGAGAGGAGAATGTGTGAAACAAAGGTGAAAGCCAGGAAAAAAGAAATGAAAGTGAGAAGGGAAGAAAAGCCATGGTCGAGGGCTGAGATGAGCATGTTTAGCTCCTATTTTTTTTATACATTTATATTCCAGCCAGTGTTTAGTAGGTGTCTCTAAAGGCTGTGATTTATTATAATTTTTCCTTTTCAGTCCTGCGAAGGAAGGGGCAAAGGCCAGGAGGGGGCTGGATTCTTTGCCTAGGGCATAGCTGCTCCTCAGGCTGGCCCTGAATTCAGAAAAGTGCTAATGCTCCCTGGAGCTGGAATGCAATTAATTTTCTATGGCACAGTGCTCCAAACAGAGCATATTTGGGGAGGCTCAGGTTTGTGATTCTAGGCTACCCTTAGCCTATCTGTGTAAATTGGAGCTGCGACACCAGCTCTCCACACCGGGTTATTATTTTACACTTGGGAAACCAGCACATCTGGGATTTTTGACCTGAAAATGTTTGTTTGCATGACATTTCTTTAAGTGAAGAGGGTGAGCATCTCATTTTACCCACGTAAGTACTCCACTCGTCAGCCTGGCCAGAGTCCACTTGAGTCGGCAGCAAAATCTTCTCTGACTTATCTCCCACTGTCTTTTTTTTTTTTTAATTTTTATTTAAACTTTGTAAAGGTCAAATTTGTGGGATCTTTTTTTTTTTTCACAAACACTGAGCGGAGGCACTGGATGATTTAGAATAATCAGTTTAAAACCACATGTGACACGTAGCTGTAGCAGCATACTTTTTCCATGACAGCTTGTTGTGTGTCACAGGAACATTTGTCACTGATCACTCAATTATCCACAAATTACAGCTTAACTTCATTTACACTATTTCCTGCTAAAAATCAGGGCAGTCTCCTGAAGCCTATAGGCCCCATCTCTTGTTGTACCATTGCAATCAGTAGAATATTGATAGCTGAGGAGAATTTAACCCACGCTTATAAATATCTTTGCTTTAAGACACTTTGCTCCTATCTTGCAGTAATGCCAGTTCTTTTTGGCTGCTACACACTTCAGAAAGCTTCAGGGTTTTCCAGTGAGAAACCTGTCTTTTTCACCAGTGGACAGAATTTTCAAAAAGAAATTTTAAAAAAAAATTCCATTTTCCTCCTGCCTGGCTTACACCCTCTCTCTGAAGCTGGAAATCTGGTCCTTGCACACATCTCCCACCTGCACTGCTGGTGCAGCTATTCCCTGGCTGCTGGGGGATGTATGGGGGCATGGGAGGGTGACCGTGTTGTCCTGGGTAGTGCAGGGGTTACACCCAGCTTATATGTGGTGACACTTATGGGAAAGCTAGAGGTACCAGACTCACAGATGGGTTCGGGCTTTGCTTTGTGCTCTGGTTAGAGCTTGCTTTGAGGTTCTTGGAAACCTCAAGCAGATAGGCTGATATTTCCAAAGCCTTTCTATATCCTCTTTGACCACCTCATGTTAAGAATGAAATAGAACAACTCAGACTTAAAATATTTCAAAAGTACAGACATATATCTTTTGTCCAGGGTAAGAGGGCAAGCAGACCCTCATGTATGCTACTTTTAGGCAGGGTAATGCCTCTGAAGAAGGAGCAATGCCCTCATCTTGGGAACTTGGTCTGAAACTTTTCTAAAGCAGTGGCCAGTACCAGAGAACAAGTTGTTACCTCTGGACACCTACGCTACCTTTTGCTGACTCAATTAGAAAAAGAAGAAATGACTGACCATTGCAGGACTCAGACAATTCCAACCTCCATTGTTTAATAATAATTGAAAATGTTTGTACCAGGGAAGTATGACTTCATAGTATTTGAATAAGATATGTTACCCAGTGAAGGCTGATGGAAAAAAGATAAAATATGCTGAATACTATATATTTAGACTATTGTTTGGTAGATGAAATAATATTTCCTTGTGAGTCACTGACTTTGCTTGTGGATCAATGCTGCTGTACCGAGGTAATAACTTTGCATATAGTGCAGCTTCCCCTTGGTTGACTCCTCATGAGAGAGGATTTGAATAACCTCTTTGCTGGCATGAACATGCTGGCAAAAGCAGGAGCTCCCAAACTGAGCTCCCTGATTCACCGGTGATGCAAACATTGCTTTGAGGAAGGCGTAGCAGAAGCCAGGGTTGTAGTTTGTGGAAGGGGCTTTGCATAGGGAGGATGGGAAGAGCATCCTCATCTGGGAAGTTGGAGGGTCCATGTTCTCTGCTCAGGGACCCAGGAGTGCACTTGGTGCTCACAGGGACACCCTCTGCTCCTTCTGCCACCAAGTGCCACCCAGGCACATGCAGGGCTGAATTCATGGGTCTGGACAGTTGCCTTCTGCTATACTTACCAGAGCCACCTAAATGGGGAACAGTAGAAATTGTCTCTCAAATCCAAATGGTGGGAGGCTTTGCAACTTGGGAAAACCAGCCTGGACCCTTCCTACCAACACTGCCACGTGAGAAGGCTATGAGTTGGATGGAGATACCTTCCTGTCTTCTCCCAGGCAGTGTGCTACCGCTGACAAGGTTGCAGAACCCTTTAGAGGGCTGCTGGACCAGCAATGGACCAGCAAATTTTTTTTTTTTTCCTTAAGCCTACAAGATCAAGGCAAAAAGGCCACTAGGTGAGCCAGTCCCAGCCCTCACTGTTCTCGTTATGGAGAAACAGCTTTTCCAGGCTGGCTTGTGGACCAGGCTATAGGCTCTTATAGTCCAGGGAAGGGGGTCAGCACCTTCCATCTGTTTTAATTGCGGGTGGCAGTGGGAGCATTGGCAGCCTGGCGATGCTCATCACTGCACCTGAGCAGGTCTGAGCTGTTGCTGATCTAACGTGACCACTCTGCTGAGAGCAAGTGACCCAGCGCAGAGGTTTGGGGCTGGCTGTGGGGACAGTGGGTGGCTAATTGTTGACACACAGCCCATTTCTCTGGCTCAGTTTGGGGTTTGGGCCTGAAGGTACAGAGTGCGTGGTATCAGCTGAAGGGTGAGTGCAAAAGCTTTGAGAGAAGCAAAGAAAGTCAGGCAGGGAGCCTCCATAAATCTATCAGAAAGTTAAATACTGTAAAATCTCCATGTTGTTTACCAGCTGTGCCTACAATGAAGACAGAAATAATCCTGGTGAAACACGACCTTTGATCAACAAGGTGGAGAAATTAGGCCAAGCAGGTTTTTGCTTGGCTGAAACCATAAGCTGGGGATGGACAGAAATAAAATTATCTTCCAAAAATATATTGGTCCGAGGACTTTGCAGAAAGCTGCTGTTCAGCAGCCTGCAGCCAACTTGCTGCACTTGCAAACCTTCCTTGCACTGAGAGCTGAATGCACAGGGCACAAACACAGAACAGGAGCAATTGCCTGCTCCATGAGCTGGGTTTTGATGCTTAAACTACATTACAGGGCATGCTTTGGCAGGGCTTTCCTGTGTGACCTTGGGGAAGCCCTTTTGTCGGTTCAGGCTCCGTTATCTCCACCTGCAAAACAGGGCATAGTCACTCCTACACTGCGGGTGTGACACCCAGTGTGCCCTGTTTGCATTTTGCAGATGGCAGAGTGTTTCGGAGTGTCCCTGCGACTGCACACCCAGGTCAGCACGCACTTGTTGTCTCTGCCTTTGCAGGAGGGGGCCACGGGATTGTAGTGTGACTCCCGCGCATCGTCTGTGCACCTCAATGGTGTTGGGGCAAAGCACAGAGCTAGGGCTCACTGCGTAGGCAGTGAGGGTGGGCACCCTGTGCTTTGGAGGGGAAAAGAGGTTAGGTCTATGAAAACAAGCCCTGGCTCTATTTATTTTCAGCAGCAATGTGTCCTTCTGATCCTGGCACCAGCCCATGTGTCCCGTGGTGTCCCACGACGATCCTGTGCTCAGCCTGAGGTCACAGTGCTGGGTCTTGGTGCCTTCAAACCCCGTATTAGCGCTGCTGAAGCTCAGACTGGCCCGAGGGGGAACCGAGGCTGAGTGTGTTCGTCTGTAATTAATGGGTAAAAGTATCCTCAGAAGAACTTGTAATAAGGAAAAAATGCCACCACAGAAAATATGCATAAATAGCTAGTCAGCAATTTTGGATGGGAAAGGCAGTCCCTGCCTTCTTTGAGCCCATATGTGGGGGCCACTGACCTTAGCAAAGGCGTCTCGGTCTGAAATAGGTGAAGAAGAGATCACACCCTCTCTGGATACTATTTCACATATGACGACAAAATTTCCCAGACACCAGCTTTTCCTGCAAGCAACAGTTTTGCAGGATCTGGAGATGAGAGAGCATTCAGAGGGTTAAATCAGCAAAAGTGTCACATGATTTTACGCCTGTGGGCGGTTTGTTCCAAAGATCAGCTGTTCTCAAAGCAAAAGTAAACTCCCAGTGTTTATTGTGAGTCATTTAAGCAAGCAAATTATTAGTAGAATCTCATCTGTGGTTATGCGAGTTGGGACCTGAGGTGAAGGTTAATTATCTTTTTCCCCTTTAAAACTAAAAAAATAAAAGAGGAAAAAAGCTGGTTGCCAACCTCTGAGGTGCTTTAGCAGCTGCCATAGGAAGATGCTGCCTGCACCTATCCCAGAGCCGCTCAGCCTGGGTGTCTCTGGGTGCTCCTGGAGCTCACGGTGCTGCTGAGTTACAGAGGACGTGGAGCCGCTTTTGCATGCCGAGGGCTCAGCCCAAAGCCCGCTGACAGCCCGGAGAGTCTTTTCATTCCCTTCGAGGGGCCCTGAGTCGGGCTGCGTGTGAATGGCCAGGGTCCACAGCACAATGCCTGCCCTCCTGCTGCCCCTGACCTCCTGCCGGAGATGGGCCACCATCGCCCCGCTGCTTTCAGAGCCCCCTCGCCCAGAGGGATAGTTTGCCTGTAATTGCTGCCAGCTCTGTCTCAGGGCAGCACCTTGTACATAACCGGGGCTAGGATGCTGGGGTCTGCTCCAGGATCAAGAGCACAAAAGCAGACAAGGAGCTGAGAGAGAATGGGGGGGACATTTCCTTTCCTCCCCCCCGCCGTGAGTGTATTTCATCCCATGAGAGGGTCCTCTCCATTGAAAGGGAAGAAATAACCTCCTGGGGACCGAGCCTTTTCCCATCTGGTGCCCGATGAAGTTTGGGCTGCTGAGGTCCCTCCTGCCACGAGTCCTTCCCTGGCTCCAGCCCTGAGTCACAGCTCATGTGGGTATCTCCGGCAACATTGCAAAACCCAGCATGGCAGCATCCCAGTTCCTCTGACTTGCTGTGCCAGCCAGCAGTTATTAAAGCTTGTCCTAATGCTGGCCTGGTGTTTGAATGCTACTAAGGATCAAAACAGCTGGAGGCTCCTGTGGGGTGGAGGTGGCACTGAGAACACCCCCAGGGTTGCTCCAAGGTACTGGGGGCCTCTCAGCCCTTGGGCAGGACAAGGATGTAGACAGACACGGGTGTCCTAAAGGGTCTGGACACCCCTCCACAGGCCAGAGGGGACCTGGCTCTCGTCAGCTTGTTCGCTGGAGGCAGAGAGCTTGTGGTGTNCCTAAAGGGTCTGGACACCCCTCCGCAGGCCAGAGGGGACCTGGCTCTGTGGTGCTGGGATGAGTTATGGTACCATACTGGAGGGAAGAAGGAAGAGGCCACATGGGCGCATCCCATGCAGGAGATGTGAAGTTTGACAGATCCGTCCAGGCTGTGTAAGTTTGCCCGGCACAGTGCTTGCCCTCAGTGCTCAACAAATAAACAACAATAAAACAATGTACATGTTTTCTGCATAAGGTAATAGAGTATAGGCCTCTTGAGTCAAATCTGGAGGCAGTTTAACAAGGCTCTTTGGAGCAGTGGCTCTGTGTTGCTCTCTGTTTGTAGAGCACCATGGTGCTATTCACATGATTTTTAATGCAATAAAATTACACAATAATGCAAGACAATAATAATAAATTAGAACAGAGACAGTTCTCAGCCATACCAAATGAGGAAAGGCAAGGTTTCACTCTTGCAATCCCAACTCATTCCATAACTCTAGGCAAATTGGTAGATTTTTTAAAAGCAGCCTCACTTTTTTTTTTTTTTTTAACTTTCAGTGTGCCTTTTTAAGGCGCTCTGGAGTCACAGTGCTTTTTGGGAAAACAGCATCCTAGCATCCCTGTGCTTTGCTTCCCTCACTAGTGAACGCTGCAGAGAGAATTCTAAGTCCACCAATGCACATGGGAGATGTGGAGTGGAGTATTAAATTGGGGCTTTGCACTTCATTTTCCCGAGGTCCAGCAGGGACCACTCAGCAGGAAATAGATGCCAGCTCTGTCCTGGGAGACAAGGTAAGGAATGTGAGTTCCCGGGAGTACAAAGCTGGTGAGGAGCAGGCAAAATGTCCTTGCAGCCCAGCTATGGAGCACCATGCAGCCCTTTGAGCAGCCTTCTCCTCCGTGTCCGAGGGAGTTACAGCTCTTTACTTTTCCTGGTCGCTTTCTGCCAGCAGTGTAAATTCCTCGCTGCGATTGCTGGGAGCAGTGGGGAACCTGTCAGCTCCCAGCCTGGGTACCGTGGCCTTCACATTCAGAGAGATGCTCCCCCACCCTCCCTCCTCTTCCGCTCCCTAAAATGTCTCTATCTCAAGGAAAAGCAGTTTAGCACATCGGCAGTCATGTTCAAATTCCAAGGCTAAGCACGCAGCCTGGGAGAGAGAGAGGGAGGCAAAAAAAAAATAAAAAAATCAGGTGCTTCTCAAAAACAATCAACCTGATTCACATGCAGCTCAGCAGCTTTTTTGATGGCTCAATTCCAGATTTCACAGCTATTCAATAGTTCTCTTGTGTAGCTGATCCTTGTCTTAGAATTCAGCACAACTCAATCCATTTTCCCTTTTCTTTCTATAAACACCCCCCTCCTCCTCTTCCCCTCCCTTCATTTTCTTGATTTACATCTCTAGGGAGATGGGAATGTGAGGGAGAAGCTTGTAGCCTTCCTTCCTGGGGGGCCTTGAACTGGTGTCCCCTGTCTCAGGTTCCCATTATCCTCGCTGTGCAAGCCGCAGCCCCTCTGCACTCCAGCCCTACTCAATTGGAATTTAAATGCTTCATGATTGTTGTCTCACAGAATAGGAAAGTGCTGCATTAAAGAGTAAATTACAGCAGACAAGTAACTGCCTTGGGAAGGAGCATGAAAGAAGAGATGAGCCCAGCACAATGACGGTTTGCAAAAGAGTTTTTTTCCAAAGATGAAACAATCTTCCTGGGACAGTCTTTTAAGGATAAATATGATGTGGACAGCATGGATACAGGGCTTTGTCTTGTAGGAGAAGTGATGAGTGCTCCGCCTGGATCAGGCCCACAATATGCAGCTTGGACACAGATATGAATTGTGCCCCACAGCCAAGAGCGTGGCTGGATCTGGGCTTGACATTCAGTCTCTTATGTGGGCTAGATCTGGGCAGTTTGGCTGTGATTCAAACTAATAGGCAGCTTGTAAGGAAGTGAGCAGAAGAGGTTTCCTCATCTCCTGCTTTCTAAGCACAGTCAGAGTTTAGAGTTTACTTGTGGTATCTCCCATCCTTGCTGAGACCACCCCAGAGACCATCATCCTCTCTTTATCCACTCCGTGGTGATGATCATTCATTGTCTAAACACTCTAGTTGTTCCATTAGGACCCTTTCCCCCTTTCCTGCACTGTGAACTGTAGGAAATCAGAATGGAAAATAAATCCCCAGGATGTCTTATTAGTTCTAGAGATGCTTCTATACACTTTTATATAATTTTATATGCTTTAGGTCCAGGCCTGTGGTTTTTTCCAGTCAAAATAGACCCACTAGCATCAGCCACAAAGCCCAGATGTTCTTGTGCTCTCCAAGAGCAAGTATTTGCTCCTCTTCTCTTGTGTTGTATGGCACTGGATATGTCTCATGTTGGGGCAAAGAGAACCAAGTTGCCTTCTCCAATACCAAGGCCAGATATCTGCACTAGACCTATTCCTGCCTAATCCTGCCTCTATGTTAGTCATCACTCGGCCAGACACAGCAGATTCCCAGATAGTTTTCCAGGTGAGGTCTCTATGAGAACAAGATGCTGAGCTGACTCAATGTGGAGGTACCTATACCCTTAGGAAAGATCTATTTCCTTTCCTGAAGGGCAAAATGTGCTCTGCTGGTGGTGGAAAGCATCCTGTGACTTCTTATGAGCGATGAGGACTCTGACAGATACATTGCTCAGCTGTGTGAGGTGGGGTTTCTCCAGCAGGAGAGACGGAAGAGAAAGGCTTTGACATTTGAGGAAAACACAGGAAACTGTTAAAACTATGGTTAATGTTCATCCAGAGCATCTAAGGGAGGAGCAAAAATGAATTAACCTCAGTGGCTCAGCCATAGTGCCAAGATCTGGGACAGAGACCAGCTACACAAAAAGGGAGCAAACTTCAAGTATTTACCCTTGAGAGATACTGACAACATCTGTCTCCTTCACATTTAGGTCACCTTTGCAGAGCCTGTCATATTAATAGAAGATTCATGAATTAAACCAGCCAGGTGGTGTAAAGCATAGGTCACAGAAGCCCTAGGAAAAGCATAAAAAATGGCATGTTCACTGAGATAAGAGAAAAAAAGATCAGGACAGTTTCTCTCCCCTTTGCTCAGCACCATATGCCTTTCAAACTGTTGAAGTAAGGTGCCATGGACACACAGGAAAATAATGCACAAATATGACTAAAAAAAGTAAAAAACCGCAATGTACGCACACACACGTATGCATGCAGGCACACAGTCCTTTCACCTCTGAGATGGCAGGCGTACACTTTTCCCTGAGCTGGCTCCGAGTGTCTCCTGTTTAATTACTCCTCTGGAATCACTGTAGCTAATGCTGTGCCAACATATTTTTTTTTATTATTTGAAATTACATGTGAGTGATGCCCCTTGGCTCGGTGTTGACAATTAACGTCTCACGCTGAACTATATTTTTGTAAGGTTGCTGTATTTTTTTTTTAGTGGCCATTCTGAAATGAGGCTTTTCAAATGGCTTTCATCAGGACTCTGTTACCTCCCCATACCTTTGCATTGGTTGTGAACCACAGTATCCCAATAAAACTGGTTCAAGGAATGAACGCAGCCTGTTGTTACCAGCGAGAACGTTCTTTATTTCATTTATGAGATGGTCTACTTTTAGAGCCCACAACCGGGGACTCTGCAATGCACATCAGGATCTGCTGAAGTCCCATGGAAATGACAGTGTTTGTCCTTCTAAACCCAACTCTACACTTCATGTCAGTCCGCAGGGAGAGAATAAGTAAAAAATAATGCTTGGTGCTAGTCAGGTGCTCTATATCTTTGACTTGCCAGGCTCAGCACTGTGTTGATTCTTGTTGTTGTGCTGAGGTGCTTCGGGACATGGTTTAGAAGGGGTTTTTGTCAGGGTAGGTTAATGGTTGGACCTGATGATCTTAAAGGTCCCTTCCAACCTCACCGATTCTGTGATTCTATGATTCAGGGCCTTGTGGCCCAAATCAAATGCCACTGAAAACAATAGGGACACTGGGCTTTGGATCAAAACATGCACAATGCAAAATACTTTAGTCTGAGGGCTTTTAAGGACACCCAGCATGGTGCCATCAGAGCACTGGCACTGTTGGAGAGGCCCGCAGCTGGCCTGGGGTGTGCCAGCACCCCTCCACAGCCGCCCCACAGACCCACTCCCTTGTCCCACAGCACACGGGGCTCCGGTGTGAGGCCACAGCTGAAGAGCATCCTCCAGGGCTTTAGTGAGCCATGCTTCTCCCAGGGAGACATGGGTCATGAGAGGCACCAGCCAGGAGAACGTCTAGGGATGGGGGCATACTAGTCAAGTCCTCTTCTTATTCTTTTCAGTCTTTTTCTCCTGGCATCTGCCAGACAAGAAGCTAGCTTTTTGGCTTACCCTGAGTGACTGGTCGTGTTTTTTCAGCAGAGCTGCAGCTGTATCCTTTGAGTAGGTGAGCCCTGGCTGTGGGTCATGAGAGGACAGCTGATGGTGCACAGAGCTGTGGCAGAGAGGGAACAGCAGCAGGATTATGAGCATCAAAATCCCTCTTCCCCACATAAAACAAGGGCCAAACTCCTCTGCTAACAGAGTCTCCAGCTCCCATGCACCCTTTCTCCTCCCTCAGTGCATGCAAGTCATCTCTAAACTTCCCTCACCACCATAAAAAATGCCACGTCCTTTCAGGTGTGCCCCCACTTGCCCAGTTGCTCCAGTACTGCAAGACTTCTGCTTGCTAAGGGCAAGCAATTAGCACAGGTGTCAACTGAAACTGTCTCTGCCTCCACATCCCCACGAGCACCGAGAACACTGGCAAAGAGGTGCCGCATCTTCAGTTGTGTCTGCTTCTCCCTTGCAGGCAAATGCAAACACCAGGCTCCCAAGCACCAGCCCTCACTTTGAATTCCTCTGCTTTGGCTGCTTGTCTTCCAACTCTTTAGCGTGTCTTGAATGTGGCTTATTGTCTACTAATAGAGAAAAGAGCATTGCTCTCCAGCAATGGCAAGGTCTCAGCTTTCGTGCCCTGCTGCAGAGCCAATTCCTGTCAGGGAAAGCAGTTATCACTGGAGGTTTTAAATAAACCAGTGCTCCCTCCAAAACCCCTCCTGTTATATAATGCTCTCCTTCCCCTCCTTTTAATGAAAACAACCAAGTAACTGTCTATTTTTGCCACAGTAGGGATGGATCCAGCAGCCCAAACTTGTGCATGTCCGTCTGGAAACCAGTGGGAGTTCTGCCTGCATGGGAAAGCATGGCAGGCCCATGATCAGCAGTGACCAACTGGGTATAGTGCTCCCTGCTTCGGTCCGAGGCCAGAAAAACACGGGCCACAACGTAGTACACATTTCACAAGTGACATTTGGTGTTAGCCAAAATATACATCAACATGACGGAGGCGTATAGTAAAAGGCACATTCCTTTACCACACTATTACTGTAATATCTCAGTGCCTCCACATTAACTTGTTCCCAGGAAATTCCATCATCACTATTTCAAGCCTGTGGCCGCTCAAGCCACTTTGGATGATGGGAAATTACTCTACTCAGGAAAATAGAATAATAAAAAGAGTGATTAAATTTGCCTTCATCCTTAGTCTGTGCACTATTATCAATTTCTGGCAAAATATTTTTCACTGTAGAACGATTCCAATTATATTCTTAATAAAGTAGGAAAAATCAGCAGAAAGGGAGGGTTTTCCTACAAAGTCCAAAGTAAGAGTAGTACCGCCCCCCAAGGAATTCCCACAATAAAATGTTTAGAAAAAAATTTATTAAAAGGGACATTTTGCTCCACAAGATCTGGCAGTGGAAACATTCAGGTCATCTGGACACTGGGTCCAACAGCAACCAACAGTGACTGCTCCCGAAGAAAGCAATTGTGGACTGACCTGCTGTGGAAGAAATGTCCTTCTTAGCTTCATAACTGGAGAATATCTTATCTTTAACCTTGAATCATGAAGGTTCTCAGCTTTTCCAAAATGCCTTGTGCATCCATCCCTTATTGCTCCAAGAGTTATGGATGACAACAGTCCTGTCCAATATATCCATAAACATACATAAATGGATTTAAACTTAACACTGCATAGATTTTGCTGCCAGTGATTTTATATGGCAGTAGTTTCATAGCTGAATAAATATCTCATTCTATTATACCTTTATTGACTACCTATCATGATACTAAAAAGCTCAAACTTATCTGACAGTTAAAAGATTTTATTCTGTCACACGTATATGAGTTTAGAACCAGAGGAAAACAGGTTTAGCTTGGGTTTTGGGATGCAGCACCAAAAATATGCAATATTTTTGCTCAAATGCCCCAGTACCGAAGTCTTCGCTGCGTGTGAGTAGGCTTGCAGTTCCCAAGGAGTCAGGGTCTCCATCTTTTCTGCCCAACCTTGGGTATGATAGAGACCTGCAGCTTGGTACAGCTGCCTGAATCTGACAACAATTTTTATGCCATTTTTTGAAACTGGTCTATGGCTGTGGGCAGCAATCTGCATCACCATGGGGCAGAGCTGAAGAGATAATCATGTTTGTAGTTGAGCTGTGGAGGTCTGGGATGGGGCACTCAAAGCAGAGTCAAACATTCAAAATCCAAACCCAAACTAAATGTTCATTTCCTGACATTATATTTAACCTTTAAGATAAAGAAAATACAGGTAGTCATCTAAATGATTTTTTTCAAATGAGACATTTTATTTTAAACGTATCTAAACAACTATTTTTCAAATTTATTTTTTCCAGCCAAATTATTCATTGAATCTTAACACACTGTGTTGACCTGAAGTTGCAAATTCGGTCACCTAAGGCAGCTGGCTATAGTTTTCTGCCCTCATAACAAATTCCTTCGTTTAGCCATGTACGACCTTCCCTCTGTCATCCAGTGGTGTGTGAAGGATGACACCGTTTCTGGCTGGGGAATGTAAATGCTGTAAATGGAGAAGTAAAAAGGCCCTGTGAACATGACATTTTTAGGATTTAAGCCAAATGCTGCTGAACATAGTGGGAGTCTTTCCACTGATTTTGGTGCATTCTGCATCAGGCTGTTATTTCGGAGGCTGCACCTTTGCTTTGCTGATAACCATGATGGTAACAGGGTGAGTCTCTGCAGCTCCTGCAAACACACCTCCACGCAAACACTGCTCTCTAGCACTAGGGTTCAGATCTTTGATTTGTTCATTTTTTACAATGTACCTGCCTTTTTACCTTTCTTAGCAATCACTGCTTGAACAGAGGCTGTATGAGCCACTGGCAACAGAACCAGCCTCCTGGGTGGTGGGCTCCCGTCTTGCCCAGCCATGGCCATGGCTGCAGCTCTCCTCCCAGCTCAGGCAAGACAAGCAGTCCCATATCTGGTAAAGCTTTCCTGGACTTGGACCATGCTTTTGCCACCTCTCATATTTCACATTGGTGAAGCAGTGTCTGGATTAAAAGACCATTATTGCCACAGGTGCACAACATAAGAAGAGGTGCAGAGGATACATGACTTCTCCAGGCTGACGAAGGAAGTTGCAATCAGAGACATGAATAACTGAGGTCAGCTTTCATATCAGCATATCACATATACAGTTTTCGATCATGAGCCCTGAACACAGTTAGCCAGCCAGCCATCAGCTGAGACTGAGTTATTGCCACCGTTAGAGGTACATTTGCTTGTGAGTTACTGCAGCATTTCTAATGCAAAAATCAGCACCTGAAGGAAAAAAAAAACCACAAAACAACACCAACACAGAGGAGTGGTTTTAGATGTGCATTCTTACTTAAAGCTTCTTTCCATCAAACAGTCACCAAATTCTCTCTGCTCAGTACTGTCAGATGGTTATTTCAGGTCCTATATTACCTTTCTTTTTCATTTTTTAAATCCTTCTTCCTGTCTTCTGATTTATTGTCTTTAACCTTCACAGACCTTTTCTGCCTAACCAAGAATATTGTATGCCCTAAATCTAAGTATTACAAAATGCTTGGAAGTGATTTAAGAATCTGACTTATTACTCATTTCATGGGCTAGAAAATTGGGTCTTTTCTCTCCCTCCACATCAGAGGACATGCTGCTGGAAACAGACACTGAGCAGTGAGAGGAGACCCGTGTTTTAAGCAGGCCAGGGTCTCTGCTCTGTACAGTATATGCATTAATAACCACAAAAGCAACCCTGCACTACATAATGAACATGTGGAAGCAGTTTTACTACTGAGATAGGATCTCGGAGCCAAAGAAGTTGTCTGATTTGTCAGCATCTGGGAAGCAGCTCCATTGAGACATGACTGTATTAGCCCTAGCTATGTATCCAGCCTTATTAAAGACTTATGCTTTAAGTCTGCCTCTAATAAAAACCTGCTTTGCTAGGAGCTGGGCTTCCCTACCCTACACGAGTCACCTATTTTTAAAGGAAGGTTAGTAGCATTTGCCACTGAACTGATAAAACACTTCAAGCTCTTAACCCACCTGCTTATTTTTCAACAATGCATATGAGCTTAGCTGCGTTTGCTCAAAAACAAGCAGCTGTGGTCTTTGTCAGGAAGACCAAATGTAAGCCACTGGCAAACTGTGGGCCAGATGATGACAGCTCTTCTAAGGGGGAAGAAACATGGAAGTTAGCTGGTATCCAAGGCCCAGAGTGCTTTATTAATTAGGTGCTTTTCATATTTGGCTATCAGGCGGGTGTCTGCCTTCCCCAGCAGCATTTGAAGCCTGCAAGCTATAGCCAGAGACAGAAGCACTATGCAATGGTGGGTGAAGCTGCCTCTGATATCCTGGCTAGCTTTCCAGATGGTGTGTAAAACCCCTTATTTAAGTGGAGCTGCAATGATTTATATTTACTGGAAATACAGTTTGAGGCTATCCAGTGGAAGCCAGGACTGATATGTGTTGGTTTTGCTGAGAGCTATTATTCCTCTGACACGGCTTGCTGCCTGGATTTAGTTCCTCATGTGTTCTTGCTTTATGTTTCATGGCCAAACTGGCCTCAATCACTTAAGGCCAAAAACAAGATTAGAAAGATTGACGTCTGCTAATGGCTGCTTGGTGGTTTTTCTGGGGTACTTTATCAACCCTGTCACAAGCAATAATAGGAAGGAGAAGAATCCTAAAGGTCTTGGAGATCCTGTGAACCTAATTCCTCTCTGCCGATGGCTGCAGCCATTTCCCCATGCCTCAATCACCTCCTCTGTGCCAAGGGCTGGCCTCTGAGTTTGCTTTCCCCTCCTTGCTCTCCAGCAGCTCCTGTGGAGAGGCTGGAAGCTGCTGGGGCTCCAGTTCAGAGGCTGATGATTAATGCCAGTTTCTCCGCCAACAAGTGTGTGCCATTCACATTCAAATATTGCATCGCTCCTCAGCAGACAAGAGACACAGGCTGAAGGAAACACTAAGGACTCTTGTGGCAGTGTCTGCCGAAGTCCTGTTTATGTAAAGTTTGCCAACAACAGCCCTCGCAAAGACTCCAGAGCATTTTTTTTTGCTCTGGGGATTAGTTTGGAGATTCAGCTGGGAAAATTGACCTCTCTCCTCTCCCTCGTGTGATGCCCCTTGAGCCTTGAAGACATCTAGGGTATTTTGCACAGTGTAAGGAGATATTCTCCTCCAACACACTGGATTTGTTGAGATGTGTCTGGCAGGACAGCAGAGCTAGTTTTCTTTGCTCAGAGGGGAACACTGTGTGTCAGGAGCTCAACCAGAGCGGATGGCCAGATATTGCAGATTGATGTTGAGGCATCAGCCTGCAAGAAGAGATTTGGCTGCTAAGAAGATGTTGCAGTCAATTAAAAAGACGACAAAGGGGAATACTGCTCAGGAACCCTCAAATACACTTTTTCTCCTGAGGTCTTAAATCCTTTCCTTCCTTTCTCAGGCATGCTTGTAGCCTGCTCTGTCCAGTCAGGTATTTAGGTTTTGGGAAGAGGCACCCTGCCCTATGAGGATTGTTGTGGCTCTCCAAATTGCAGGGGTTCAAGGTTTGCTTCAAGGCTAAATGTGAACTGTGCTACGGAGGCAGATATGTGGGACATGTTTTGGTGGCCTGGGGTTCTCCCGGGTGCAGCAGCACCAGAGGGCCCTGCTGGAGCTGTCACAGGACACATGAACTAAGACCTTGACCCTTTGCCAGCAGGACGAGATACCCAAAGGAGACATCAAGAACTTACAATAAAGGGCCAGAAAAAATCAAGCTGGGCTGGGGGACGCTGCCCTCCTAGGGTTGGAGGGAAGGGAAGGGACCTTCATCCCAGTGTCACCACCATACTTATGTTCCAGGGAGGCACAAGGGCTGCTCTCTTCCCAGCTCCTTCTGTTTGTGACACTTGCACCAGAGAAGCAAAAATGAGCCTCTGTCTTTTAGGATAAAAGGGATATCAGCTTTCATGGTTTTTTTCTCTTATTGTCAGAAATCAGGTCAAGGGGCTGGGTTAAACAATTGCTGTCCAGTGTTTCCTCTCAAGGTAAGAGCACTTTAACTCTCTTGCTTTGCCCTGCACTGCCTTTTCTCAGGTTAATTGTCATGATGGGGAGGAGGACACAGAAGCTGCTTAGCCATACTGGAGGACGGTTTATGCCTTCTTCACACTTTTATTTTAACTTTGAGTTGGTACCTTGTCTCTGAGTTTTTACCCCTCAGGTTAACACTGGGAGAAAATAATATCCAGACTTTCGCAGTGTGTAAATCACTTCTAATTCGCAGGAGAGTTTCCATCCTTGTGAAGACAACTCTGCCAGTTATTTCTTTGGAGTGTTACATCAAACTGTGAGGCTCACAAGAACAAGGGCAAGCAAAGATTGTCTCAAAAGACAAGATATCCTTTTAGCTCCACTGTATTCCTAGAATCTTGTTAACCTGGGTGAGATGATATCCATATCCGAGCCAGAGAGTTACCCCCTCTCTGTAGGCTTGAGCCAATCTCCTGAGCCTTTGTTGTTCAGAGAGGGGGAGTGTGAGTCAAATTGTTCTCATTTTTTTAATTTGCAAAAAGCTAATTTTGATTGAGATTCAGAAATGCAGGCCCTCCTTCTGCAAGTCTTCATCACTCAGGGCTCCAAAATTCTTAGTAGCAAGGGCCTCTTGTCCATCCACAGGTTTGATGCCACATCACTGAATCCCCTGCTAAGATTATCAGTCTCGTGTCAGTAACAGAGAGGACAAGACTCGAACATCTTGCTCATCCCCACTGCCCTGGCAAGATTCGCACTTGAGCAAGGCATCCAAGATGCTTTGGAGTTGGGGTGCAACTGCTGGGCTCAGTCACTGCTTCTGTGAGAGGTATTAATAGTACCAAGAGCCTGCAGGAAGCCACTAGTAAAGTGCAGGCTGCAGGAAACTCAGATTTGTTTTTGAACCAGATCTGTACCTGTCTATTTGGCAAGACTGAAACTGATTCCTGCTTGGGGGATTATCCTATCCCTGCTCAAGTGGTTTTCAGTGTTGTTTTGAATTCATGTTTGAGTGGAAGAAAATTAAGCAGCAGAAAAGGGGGAGTGCTGCTGGAGGAAGAAATGAAATGTCATTCTTCCCACCCCGATGCCTAGCTGCTCCTGGATAAACAAAGCCCAAGATGTACATATTGAGATTACATTTGTCTTATCTGTGATCAGGCATTGCTGGAAACAGAACTTGTGAAGCAACAGTGAGAGAATAACAATTTTCACTAGTAGGGAACAAGCTGTTCTTTGAGTGTATAGGGGATTTTGACAGTCTCATCAACAGAAAGAGCCTATTATAAATGCTACCCAATTCCTAGTACATACAGCCCAGACCTGCTGTGGGACCTGGCTCAGGCTCAGTGGGAGGGAAAAGCCTCCACGTGCTTCACAATTCCATTAGATGCCTATCTGCATCTTCAGGCACCTAAATATCATTATCAATCTGGCTATGCCTCCCTCCATGCCTTGTTTCCAAGTGTGATAAACAGAGCATCCCATCCATGGGCTGCTGAAGGAAAAAATGTGCTGAAGGCCAGAAGGTCCTCAGATGCTTTGGTGACAGAGACAGCACCAAGTGCCTTGGGTGCCGAGGAAGTCATCAAGGAGGAGTAGATTTCTGCGCAGGTCTTCTGGTAGATGGGACAGACTCTTCCCTGTGCCCTGGTCTGTGCTACATGGCAGGGGCTGAGGTGTGCAGGCTGCATGCAGGACGCACAACAGTGAGCCCAAGGAGACAACAGCAGCACCAGAACCTCTCCCAAAATCCAGTACCAATCTCTGTGCCCCCTGAATGCCTCCCGTCTCAGCGAGGTGAGCAACCCAAGGGGGCTGAGGAAGCATGGCTTTGGGTACCACGATGGGAGTGCATCCTGCTCGCCTGGAGCTGCAGCAGTAGGAGCTCTGGGGTCTCTCTTCCCACCACTTCTGCCTTGCAGTGGGGAGAACAAACTGCATTTTCCCCCAGTAGGCTGAAGAGAGAGAGCTGGATGTGCAGAGTCCCCGCAGCATCGCTTGGCTCTCTATTAACTTCATCTTATTTGCTACTATACTGGGACCATTGCCTGGCTTGTTTTGAACCCTGCTGCTGTTTTTCTGGATCATATTAGTAGCAGTGTTACCAAAACGCTGCGTTACAAGAGCCCAAGCTGTCAGATGTGCCTGATTTGCGTTCAGCACAACTCTGGATGGGCACAAGGCTACGCACAAGCAGATCCTATTGCAAGATTGGGGTCTTGGAGCGTGCAAGTGTGTGTGTGCATAAGGGTTCATGTACTTAGAGAAATAATGTTTCCCCTCCAACCAAGGCCAAGAGACTGAAATCCAAGCAAGCCTAAACTTCTTTACCATTGACGCCATAACAACATTTGAGGTTTAGAAAAGAAGCGGAAAATATGTGTTGCTCTAGTAAGGGAATTGTAATAAGATCTTAGCCTTGGAATAACGCACAGTTTAGTGCAGCAGCAAGCTCTGCAATGCTTCCGCCTCCTTGAGATTTGTGAGGAGAGATGTGCCCCAAAGAATGATAGCTATTCCGAATGGGGAGAAAACGCAGCTGAGGGTGAATGGAAAGACATCCAGGAAAAACAGAGGAGCACTGCTCTTCTGTTCTCCTCCCAGCTCCCACCTCCCTCCCTCAGCTCAAGCAGAAGTGTAACACAGCAGCCTCACGGGGTTCATAGAAGCACTTTAAAAGAGTGAGACTGCAGCACAGAGAGGAGGAGAAAGGGAGTTATGGGTTATGCAGGCTCTGACTGCAGTAGAGGGGCATGTACCCCTGCTGGGAGAGATGGCAGGCAGCTTGCTCTGGGGCAGTGCTCCAGCAGAGCTGACCTGTCAATTGTTGCACCTTGCACACAGACCTCTGCTTCTCTTTCCTTCGCAGATAATGCATTTATGCATCCTATAAGCTATGAGAGCTCCTGGCCCAGGCAGCTGGCTGTCCTGGCCTACTCCCACTTGTCTCTGGCACACAGGGACCAGAGTTGTGTGCGGTTGACATCAGGACTGAGGTTGCCTCCCAAGGCTTAGCAGTCACTGGATCCATTGAAATGCAACTCCAGGTGGAAACTGTGGAGAAAGAAGACAGCATAGGAGACTCCAAATAACTCCTCACTTGCTCCTTCATGTCTGTCCAGGGGGAATATTTCTCCCAGTTTCCTTTAACTGCACTTCAGAGTACAAAGGTTGCAACTGTCCTTAGTACTCATGGAGAGCAATTAAAGGCAAGAAAGGGTCCCCCCCACTTTTCCCATTCTTAAATAACCCTGTGTAATCTGGATTGTCATCCACAATCTCGGCATCATATATTCAGTGATATCAAAACTGACTTACAACACAGGTATGACATCTGGGGTTGCAAGAAATAGATGACGTCGGGGATTGCAAGAGATAGCTCAATGAGAAACATAAGTTCAGTACTTGATTATTATAGAAGGAATAGAGGACAGAGAATAACAAATTATTTCTCCATGGTCAATCCATAGCGTGCCAGCACCTTTGCACAGTCTTGATTTTCCTTTCTCAGAAAAAACCCCATAGCACAGCTGTAGAAGATACAGAGAGGGCAACAGATATTGTCAAAGGTCTGGACTAGCTTTTATACAAAGAATAATTAGAATAATTAGAGAGAATAATTTCATCCAGAAAAATAAAAAATGGAAAGAAGATATGAAACCAAAAGTATGACAGAGAAGGTAAGAAAAAACTGTTTGTCATCCATCCACCACAAGGGCACCACATGAAACCAGCTGGCACGTTTGAAGCAGGCTGAGATGATGGTCCTTCATTCACTGAGTAGTTACGCTCTGCAGTGCTTTGTCAGAGGACAAAGGACCGGGTGCTGATGGTTTATGTGAGTTCAAGTCCATGTCAATATTTTACTAGGCAGCACCATGGAAAAGAAATTAATTGAGGAGTATGAAATGCTGAAAGACTTGTGCTGGATTCAGGAACCACAAATCACTCATTGCTTGGAAAGTGTTTGGAGTAAAGTATCACTATATGCTCACCTGTTCTTTTGCTTATTCCCAGGCGTTTGTTGCCCAATCCAGGACATTTTGCCAAGTCGATCTTTGGTTTCACCAAGCACTACAGTCCTTGCGTCAGATCATGGCTACCTGCAGAACGCCTTGTACAGAACGTGGTCACACCTCTTATTCACAATACAAGTGGACACCTCTGCCTAAATGTGAGCTTGACTTAAGCATTTAAAAAAGCAAAATGTTTCCAGTCTTGATGGGCGTAGGGAAAAGCCCGGATACGAAGGAATAGGAAAATGAAGGCAATGTCAACTGCTTGTGTTTCAGAAAAATAGGTATCTGGGGAATGGAGCTAGGCTGGTGGGAAATGTAGTAAAAACCCTTTCTGAATGAATATATCAGCAAAGGTACACAAGTGAGTATTGTCAGATAGAGTGGTGACTCCCAAGTTTTTGCAGGGCAGCAGCCTGGCAACTGAAGAAAATGCAATAGCAGTAAATTCTTCTGAGGACCATGCAATGCCTTGGCTGCATACGACCATGCTGTCTGGGAACTGAGAGCTGGAAAAAAGGTTGAGAAAGGTGTGAATTTCAGAGTTTAGCTCTAAATGGAGATTCCCCTCAAGTCTGGTGGAAGACTAGTCTTGAGATTATGTTACCTGTTTTAGGGATTTGAGTCCAGCTATTCATGCATAGCAGAGAATTAAGATCTAGAGCCTCCTCTGGCTTATCATCGGGATGAAGCCAATACTCCAGACACAGCTCAACCAGAACCACTGTGCTGTTACTTGGAAATTGGCCAGGTTTGCAGCTGAGGCGTTATCAGAATGAACTGTCTGTGAGAAAGATCAGCCCGAATCTTTGACATTACAACGAAAGCTGAATATCAAAGAGAGGTTAGTCTGGATTTCATCACAGAACCATACATTTCATTAGGGCTAATCAAGGAGACAGGCTGAGATCTCAGTGCTTGGGATCTTGACCATGTGTGTATCTACCATAGGACAGATGTACAATATACACACAGCGTGATCTGTATCAGCACAGCTCATCGCAGCATGCCAGGCCAAGTTATTGATACAAATTTCACTGCTTGCTGATAGAGCTGTCTCTGTGGTGAAAAATCCAGAGAAGGCTCAAGATCTTGAATGGACACTGAGCAGAAGTTTCCTCTTGCTGCTTTTTAGCCATCTAAAACTTAGATGCCTGGTCCTAGCTGCTCACCTAGATCTCTACAGGCAGAAAAAAAAGCATTTCTGGGGAGTCATTATTTTACTTATCTTCGGCAGTTGTTTTAAGATGTGTTCAGCCTCTGGACACTGAGGCATCCAAGACAACAAGTTTAGACTAAACTTCCACATTAGATGAGACAAATTCATCACAAGAGTTTGTGAATTTTTATTCTGTCCTCACATCTATTGCTGACAGCTCAAATGTTTCCATGCAAGCTTTCCTTTCTCTACAGTATAAGGGGAAAAAAGTTCACTGTTCTAACTTAGCAGAGACTTGAGCAGGTATGGATTTGTAGAGTAAATCCTTATTCAAATTTCAATCAAATTTTAAATAAAGCTGCTAAAACCAGGCAGCAATAAAATGATGACAGTCACCATTCTTTTCACCAGTGATGGGATATTGCATGTAATAGGACTTAGTTTTCATAAGTTCTTCCTAATTACAGTTATTGTATTATTAAATCTCTGTTCTTTTGAGATACAGGTGATAAAATTTGAATTTCTGTAGCGGTCACAGTTGCTAAATCTGAAAGACAAGTCTCTGTAATGGTGAGGGATGTGCTAACTGCTGGCCTGATCCTGCCACCCAGTGTGCATGATACTTGCTTGCTTGAATACTCCCATTAATCTCAGTGGTGCTATTTACATGTAGGAGTATTACAGGTTCACACCAGCCTTCAGAAACATGACAGGCTCTTGATGCATACAGCCACTAACTCTACAAAGGGAATTAGGACAGATCTTCTGATGGAGAAAATGGAATTTTTTCAGTACTTTGTTAATAAGTGTGTTCTCACACATTCATAAACTATGGGACTGGGTATAAATACATACCCACAGGCAATTCTAAAGGATAGTGAGATTTTTAATTGACATATGGAAAGGATTTTGAACTGTTTCTCGTGACAGATATGCAATTTAGGGCAGAAGACATAGGAGAAAATCTTAATTTTGTTCCCCTTCTCTCTTTTTAATGAGAAAATTTTGTCCCTGAAACAGGTGGATGAGAAAACAAATCCTCAAACAGTAGATTTCCACTCATAGCCTACAAAATATGCTCATTTACTGGTAAATGTGCAAAGTATCTATATTTTGTTTATTGTCCCCTTGCAGAAACTGGTCATGCATGTCTGGAGTAAATAATTTGTATTTTCAAACATAATAAACTAAAAAGGCAATGTGCAGGATTTTTTTAAAAACCACTCCGTTGCACATGTGCAAACTTACAAACTTTGCTGCTCTTGCAGGGGTGTCACTGAGGACAGACAGTTATCCTTTGAGTTTGAGTGGTTTTGTGAAATATATTTGAAAAACCCCACAAAATGCCTCCTAGAGTCATAAGTCAGTGGTTGGGTGACTGGTTTGAATTAGGACAATGAACAAAGACAAACGAAACATAATCCTGCACGTCTGTACATTCTGGAGGCTTTCCTCTTCGTTTGGTGTCAGTACTGAACCAAAAGTATTTAGAGAGGCAATATTATTGAACACAACAAATAGGAAGCAAAGCATAATTTTTGTTAGGGGTAAGTCATCCCTTAGGCAGGAGCATTCCATCAGTCTTACTGCATTTCACTGCACTGAACTATGGTTAATTTGTGGTCGGAAAAAATAGAGGCACTGTGGTTATTGAAAATTATACACTGTGTTTCCAGTTTAAAGGGAAACAAAAGGCATGTGTTGTAAATATATTTTTTTTTCTTTAATTTTAAAAACAAAATTCTATTTGAATGGTCAGTTTGGGTTCTATTGGGCATCTGTAGTAACTATGCTATTTCACTGCCCATTTAGGAAAAACTTCTCCAGTGGGAAAAAGAAAAGCAGTATGGTTGAAGAATTGGCAGCTACAAGATAACTGTGTTCTTCTGTCAAACCCTTTACAATGGTTACAGTATTTGCTCCCTGATGGTAAAACTAGAAAAAGAACATTCCTCTTTTGAGCAATGACAATTATTAGCTATTAGAAGAAAATGCCAACACAAATGTTGGAATCTCCCATCATTTGGGATTTTCAGCTCAGGAGCATAGCTTTTTCCAGAAAATATATGCCAAACATTACAGGCTTGAGGCAGTAATTGCTTGTTAAGGCTTGTTTCTTAGGAGGTCAGGCTAAGTGATGAAAATGATGGTTTTGACCTTAAGATTTTTGGCTTAGGGATTGCCACTTGGGACATGTTTTTTATATAGTTGGGCCTTGACCATAGAAACTTCCTTAACACAGATATGTAATTTTGATGGTGTTCTGTGTATATTTTGCTTTCAAAAGTTTGTTTTTTCTGGAAATCACTGAGCCCTGAATATTGCTTACTCTTTGTCCAAGAGAGATAATCAGGTAGTCAGAAATGAAATATTCTCTTGTTCCTGATGCAACATTTCCAAGTGAGGAAAGCTGCATTATCCAAGGGGGTAATATGAATGTTGCCAGCTTGAGTAACACACTGAGGCCCTCCAAACCCAAAGGCCTGTGTTTCTGGGAAGTGAACGAAGAAGTCCTGGTAGCTTGGTGGTATGGAAGGCAGAGGTTCCTCTGTGGATGTAGGAGGGATGATGGAGGATTTTGTACTACTGGAGTAACTGGCTGTTGGACTGAGATCATAGAATCATAGAATGGGTTGGAAGGGACCTTTAAAGGTCATCTATCCAACCCTCTTTTTAAAGAGCAGGGACATTTTCAGCAGGGATAGCTTCAGGTTGCTGAAGCAACCTGAAGTCCGGCCTGAACTCGTATGTTTCCAGAGATGGTACATCGACCACCTCTTTTGGCAACCTGTTACAGTGTTTCACCAGCCTCATTGTAAAAAATTTTCTCCTTACATCTACTCTAAATCTACCGTCTTTCAGTTTAAAACCATTACCCCTTTTCTTATTGCAACAGGCCCTGCTAAAATGTTTGTCTGCATCTTTCTTATAAGCCCCCTTTATGTACTGAAAGGCCACAATAAGCACACACACACACACACCCCCAATCCCAAGCCTTCTCTTCTCCAGGCTGAACAACCCCAACTCTCTCAGCCTGTCCTCACAGGAGAGGTGCTCCAGCCCTCAGATCATCTTCCTCTTGGACTTGTTCCAACAGGTCTGTGTCTTTCCTATGCTGAGGGCTCCAGAGCTGGATGCATTACTCCAGGTGGGGTGTCATCAGAGCAGAGTAGAGGGGCAGAATGACCTCCCTCAACCTGCTGGCCATGCTTCTTTTGAGGCAGCCCAGGATGTGGTTGGCTTTCTGGGCTGTGAGTGCACATTTCTGAGTCATGTACAGCTTTTCATTCACCAGCACCCCCAAGTCCTTCTCATCGGGGCTGTTCTCAACCCCTTCATCCCCCAGCCTGTACAGATACCAAGGCTTGCCCTGACCCAGGTGCAGGGCCTTGCACTCGGCCTTGTTGAACCTCATGAGGTCCACACGGGCCCATCTCTCAAGCCTGTCAAGGTCCCTCTGGATGGTATCCTGACCCTCAAGTGCATCAACCTCACACCTCAGCTTGATGTCACCTGTAAACTTGATGAGGGTGCTCTAAACAAGTGCAAAGCTGAATCTACGTCTTCCTCCTGTCAATGGGTAGTCACAACTCTACAGATCTACTGGCTTTTTTTGGGTAAAATGTCCCTGCCTCCAAAAGTGACCTTGAAGGAGAAATTTTGAACATGTCGCAAGCCTGTTTTGCCCAATTTTGTGCAGCTTCTAGTTCCCCAGGGCAGTAATCAGTGTGTCAGTTTGCCTTGGGGAATGTGCTCATATTATATTGATAGGTCTGCAGTTGGGCATTAATAACAACTATTACTGGTTCAGCCAGGGCTAGAAAGAATGGAAAAACTCTCATGATAAACTCTCAAAACTTGGCTGCAATTTTGCAAGCACAAGTAGTTTTGGAAACTTCAGATAAGCTTCCAAAGGTTTGGATTCAGGTCCAAACAAAACCCAAAATCTAAAATTGTGAGGCTTGTGCATCACTAACACATACTCCTATATTTACTTCCATTAGGAAATATTAAACATTTTACGGATTTTTGCATGCCCCAGTTGGTTGTCTGTGCTGGCTGGGATTGTTATAGTCCCTCTGCCTTTGTAACTATATAGACATCAATAAAGTTGAATAAAGCTGGGCAGCCAGATTCTAATTTATGCTGATCGTGTTGGATGGCTCAGGGCACTTCAGCACACATGCTTAGCCAGTGACCTTTCACACTCCCCTTCTAGATCAAAGCGCTTTATTCGTCCACTTCCAGGAAAATCACAAAGACAAAATTCCTATTCAGCATGCCTTTATTAATCTACAAAAGGGCCAAATCCTGATGCCTTTAATCTGCCCCTACTCACCACTGCTATGATTTAAAGAGCAGAGCATTGCCTTCAGAGTTTTGGACCCAAAATCAATATGTAGAATAGCCAAAATCTCGGTGGATATAAATGAAGACAGGATCACTGCTTTCAGACTGGATCTCTGTATCTCTCAATATTTCCTTGAGGCCAAAACTTCACTCTGTGAATGTGATAAACCCTGAGCAAAAGTTAAATTTCCCTGGTTTTTGTTTTTTTTTTTACTTTGTTGTTTTCAACTGAATATTCACTGTCTTCTTGCAGAAATTCGTTGTACTAAGTCTTTCCTGGTTTGGGAAACTATCACCAGGTGACCCTCAGAGAGGTACACAGGGCTGAGCAGGTTCTCTGTGCTTGATAGGATCTAATTAGATAATACCTAATCTAAGTTTCTGATAATACAGATTGCTCCAAAACTAAGTGCATTCAGATAATTTCTACCAGTGTTCACACAAGATCTATTCGTTGCAATCTGTTCGGGTCTCTGAGTCTCATCCTCAGGCTGTAACAGGCGAACTCCCACAAAACTCACTTCCAATTTACAACTGTGTCAGTGAAAGGAGAACCAGGGCATCTGATACACACACATGAGAATAAAAAACATTTTCAGCTATTGCCGATTGGTCACAATTTCAATTTTCCCCCTGATTAATTTCCATACTTCTAAAAAGACAAACTTCTGTTCACTCCTTATGGTTTATGTTTTCTTGTGTTTGATACTATTCAAATGCACTTTAAAATATCAAGCAAACTCAGTTTCTTTCTGATGCTGAACTTCCGCTTGAAGCAACGTTCTCAGTCTGACTTAATCCGAATTAAAAAAATATGCACAATACAGCTATTTTTATTTTTTTTTTATTTTTTCATCAGTTCCAGCAGCAGTTAGTAATCACTTCAAGGATAAAAGAATCGGTTAAAAACATTGCAATGAATCTATTTCCCCCTAGAGAAAATCTGGATTTCTACTAAGCACCTTTTCTCAACCATTTCTGCTTTCCACAGAAATGTCTGTTCTAATTAAAAACTTAAATAAATTTAAATAAAATTTAAAATTAAATATTATAACCAATATTATAACTAATACTTGGAACAGATGATAAACTTGATATTTGAATCCTGTTAAAAATATGGAGGTTTTCCCCTGTAAGCATGTTTTTTGGGATAGCTGAAGGAATTTCTCTTTTATGAATGTTTCACTTGACGCACAATATACCAGCTGAAAACCAACTAATAGTGATAATTATCCAAGACTGAAATTTCTGCCCATATTAATTTTTAATAATGGTTTTGAAATATTAAAAGCAAGGAAATGGGCAGATCAGACGACAGATTCATAACCCAGATGTGATGCCACAGACAGTTTTAAAAAAATGAAGATGAATACATGCTTTTAATGAGCTAGGACAGAGCTCATATGTTAAAGAAACATCAATTTTTAGAGATCTGACCAGAGACAAGTTCCTTCCTCCTGCTAGAGTTTAGATTAAAGTTCAGTTGCAGGTGTTTATCATACACTTTACAGAATTAGATAACAAGAGGAGGATCTCTTGGTTCATTGTTGCCAAGCCTCTCTTTGGAGCAGTGACATTTTCCTACAGACCATCAAAGACCACTGACCTCAGCACACGCTCAGGAAGCTCCAAGGGTGGTGGTTTTACATGTCAGAACTCTTTTAAGGGGCCTGCAGTTGCTCTGAGGGGTGTGAAAAAATAAAAACTTACTAGGCGTAAATGCGCACTAGTACAAATGGTACAACATTAAACTGCTAGAGTCACAGCGAGCCAACATATGCGCAGACATACTGAGCTGAAAGGCTGTTATTTCATCTTTAGCTCATACTCTTGTGCCTGGCTTTTGAAAACACACCATTATGTACAAGTTTGTGCATGCATGGATTTTTGCATCACTTTGCATCACTTTGTCCTCTCATGGCCACAGTCACAGTTCTCCACATGGGATCTGTAGGATGGCCTGCAGGATGGACGAGTGATCTCATCTGGTTATTGGATACTCGCATTGTGAATAATTACTTTTGTTAATATAAAATGTCCTTGCATCATTAGATGCTGCTACAATCCCATTCTACCCTTATAGCAACAGTCTCAAAAACTTTTGTCTCAAACATGCAAGCCAACCAAAGCCAATGTGATGTTTTAGGAGCTCTGGACACTCTGAGAGTTCTGTAGGTGCAGTTGCAGGCACTGAAAGCAGAAGGATGTTTCTAACCCCCAGCTAATTGCATTACTTCACTGTTTGCCTTGCCTTGCCTCTCTCTGTGTCTTTCCCAGAGCAAGAAGGGTACAGCAATGCTAGGAAAGAGTATTCCTGATGCACCCACGTGTATTTGCTACACAGCCTTGACAAACTGCTTCCTTAGCCTGGTCTCCACTCAGGCTCAGGTGGACTTGCTGACACATAACTCCAGTTTCTGAACGACTTTGAGCTCCTTGCTGTCAGATAGCTTGTTTCAGACAAGTGCTAAAAAGGACCATGTTACTATCCCAGCTCAGGCCAAAGCGTTTGGCAGCACAGTGAGTGATTTCCAGCCCATTGGCCTGGCTCGCACAATCTGAGTGTAATTCAGCATCTCCTGGCAGGACGCTCACACTGTTGCCTGCCTATGGGTTTGTGCCAACTAGATGCTTCATTCCTGTAGAAGATGAAAGGGGTCCATGTACCAAGTAGACGTTTCAGCTTTGAAAGCCTACTGCTCTCTTTGTTTTACTTACAATGATTTTCATGTTATGGCTTATTTGCCTGAAGGACAGAATGATGATGGTAATCTCTTTGGGAATGATGCAGAGAAGTCCATTATTAGTGAGCTACTGGAAACACAGCTCTTTGGTAAGAAGGTGGTCAAAGGAAATCTTTTAGGAGTCAGCAATGGGTGTCCCTTACAAACAACTCCCTGACCTCAGAAAAGTGATGGGAGGACTTAGAAACCCAAAGGGGGATCTCTGCAGGGACAAGAGTTGCAGTTCTCTTCTGGGCCCTCTCCATCTAAATGAGGAAAACCGCAAACTAAACATCTGCAAGAGAAAAATCTGGTTTGAGCAATTAATGCTTATGTTGCACTTTGTTATCAGCCATAAAACTGACAGTATTTGTGCAGAGCATGGGGTAAAACTATCACCTTTTAACCTCAATTGGCAAGCTGGAGCTAGGGATGGGAATGCACAGCACTGGCAAGTCTTAGACTACTGCTACACCATCGGATGGTATTATCAGCCAATGAAGTTCTTCCATGAATGCTGGAGTTTTCCCAGCAGACAGGTGTTCAACTGGCTGCAGCAACAGTCAAAGGAGATGTCCTATAGGAGGGAAAAAGCTTCTTATGTTCTCATGATTCAGAGTAACTAGATGGATGCTGCCATTACAGGCATTTTTCCAATTTCTATTCAATGTTCACATGCTCCAAAGATACTGTGCACTCTGCAGGGACACACTGCTGCAAACCAGAATGGAGGACACATGTTCCTGAGTTTTATCTAACATCTAACCTTGCTTTGATGCTACATCAGAAGAGGAAGGTCAGGGCAAATTGCTATCTTTTCCCAACAAATTAGGCAGATAAACAAAGTCCTGCAATACTAGTTGGCAAAGAAGACTGCCTCTTTAAAGACAGCTTGCTGCAGCAGGATGGATCAGCTGCTTGCATTGGCAATGCTTCCAGTGCCCAAGCTGATGAGGAGATCCGAGCTGAAGAGCCCTGAGTGCCGCAGAGCTGATAGGAGCTGAGGCCATGACCCAAACAGCTCAGTGGCAAACATGTGAGGCACAAGTCTCTTTTGTCCCAGGCTTTGAGTGATTATAGAGCTTTAGCCTTGAGATTCAGTCTGAGCATGACAGCCAAGGCCAGTTGGCAGAATAGCTGAAGCTCTGGAGACCCAAAACCTGTAAATCAGAGAAGAGCTGAAGAGAAGAGGGAAGGATAAGACCTTCATCTTCACCCCTGAGGGGCTAATGGTTTCTTTCCAACTCTTTGATGCCATGCAGCAGACACATCCACAGGACTCACTGTGCTGCCCCTCAGGACTATTTGTCCCTGGTCACTGTGGTCATCTCACATCATGTCCTCTCCGTCCCTCCCCTTCCTTGTATGACCTGGCACCGAGGGCAGTGCCACACCGCATGACGCAGCACCGCCACTGGCAGAGGACACACTCCCATGTCTGAGGCTCATCCATTCTCAAAATCAGTAAGGACACACCGTATGGCAAGTCATGAGGGGAGATGCAGTAATATCCCTGTTAAAAATGTTAAGTAATCATCAGGAAGTTAAATGAAAAGTGAGGTGCTAGTTAGCTTTCCAGGGACAGTCAAAGGGTAAATGTGAGTGTGTACATATATACATATATATTTATTTATATATATCTTTGTGCATATATATTTATTTATTTGCATCTATGTAGAAGATGAGAATGGTTTTAGAAAAGGATTTGCAAACATCCCATATTTCCTCTGCTGTGCTATTTCCTCAGATAATGTAAGTGACTGATGCTTGGGGGTTGCTGCACATCTATTTCCTACCGCAGACAGAGCTATTACTTAGATAATCAATATTTAATCTCTATTAGAAGGAATCATTTTTAAGTCTACTTTAAAAAGTGCATCTGCAGCACTTGATATAAATCATAGCCATGCAGAGCTGTGCTGGACTCAGTCTTCAGTATCTCAAGGGAGGAACAGGCCTTTGCAAGGGGGGAAAGGGAAGAAAAGAAACCCAAGAAACTATGATAGCTCTGACAGTTTCAGGCAATGGAGTAAGTGCAAAATAGCGCTGACTTTGATTCACACTCTGATTTTGGTGAGGATGGTAGAGAACATGGAGAAAGGGTACCAAAATCTCTCCTGTGGTGAGTCAGAAGCTGCAGCCAGAGCTGCAATGATCCCTCTCTCTGCTCTCAAAAAGAAGGCTTGGTCAAAGCTGAAACATTCTGCAGAGATATGTCAGTTCAAGGCTGGAAGGGCTTAAGACAGGCTGTACAGAGACAGGCTCAACTGCTAGAGGCTGACTAGGAATGTGGAGAATCAGATTTAATCCTTTCTGTGCCTAATTTGGATTGATCCAGGATGAAGATGCTGGTCTGGGATAAGTAGAGGAGGAATTTGAATCAGTTCTGGTTGGACCTTTCTTGTTTCTTATTCAAGGCATAGTTTTGAAGCAGCCCCAGGAGACTGAGTCACCAGGTTTCTGCAACACACCCAGCATGCAGCATACCAAGGGATAGATAAGATGTGAAACTTCCCTGCTCAAGTGGCCAGACTGGTCCCAGTTCACCCTGATGTGAGCTCAAGGTGTTTCTCCCTGGCCTCCCACCTCTGGCAAGCCCACCCCGGCTGCCTCGAGGGAGCACAAGGACTCCCAGCCTCTCCCTTTCAAAGGCCTCCATCATCATACAGCAATACAGATTTTTATGCTGAAGTACTCTTTTTCAGCGCTCAGAGCTGAAGTGAGGTGAATTCAGTAGGAACTGGATGGTGTAACTTTCCTGGCTTTGAAGTGAAAGTTGTGCCAATTTTAACAATATATGAAGAAATCAAGAAAAAGTCAAGGGTGAGACATGTACCTGTGTGCCCAGCACTGAAATATACCCAACACACCAACTTTCCTACCTATTGCAATGATATAAACTTGTGACTATTCTCCCCAGCTGCTAACTGCTCTCATAGAAATACACACGGGATGGGGACACCTTTAACAGGGAAGAGTCATTTTGTTTGGATGTGACTTGGCTAAACACTTTGAGAAAACATTCAGGTATTCAGCATAAAGAAAAGGGGGGGCGGGGAGGGAGACGCTGAGATTATCAAAAATAAACACTGAGTCAACACAGCTTCACTATTTGCAGTCACAGTTCATGGCCAGCAGAATGCACCAGGCACACAAAGGGCACGCTGGCCCAAGGCTGCCGAAAGTTAATATTGTGCAATATTTCTGCAGATGTGGAATAGCATACTAGTCTGAAAACCAATGCTCAGTCCAGCAGAGATTGATATCAGCAGAGAGAATGAGCACAGAACAGCATCAGAAGGCAACAAGTAGTCCACTCACGTTAAAAAGACTTCAACTTTTATGTCCTTGATTTTGTTTACTTCTAGGTCTCTCCTTTCTGACTGTCACCAAATGCATTGTGGCTTGCTTCTAGGCTCCTCTTTGGAGAGGATATCAGCACTTCCCAGAATAAAAAAAATAAAAATGCTCAGTGTGACTGCAGGAATAATTTATTTCAGGATCTGCTCCTCACAGACAGCGCAGATATGCCAGGGTTGGTTCTGGCTCATAAACAGTAGGGACACAGGTTTTTCTTCTCCTAAGGGAGATAACTCTGTAATGCGTCAACTGCTGTGGTGGCTGCATCTCCTGCCTGGCACGAGTCGAAGACAATATCTTGACTTATATCAAGACTAAAGCTGTATGCTTACTGGTTTAATCAGCCTGAAGTGCCAGTCCAGTATGTTAATGAACCTGAAGACTTCTGTCATGACAGTTAAAAGCCTGATAATATCTGTGGAGTTATCTTATGTCTGACAGATGCCCATTCCAGGAGCTGCAGGGGAAAATGCAAGAAACACACAAGAAATGCTTATGAAATAATTTATGCACAGGAAAAACTTCTCCTCTCTTTGCTAGTGGGAGTTTCTTACTCAGATTTGTAGGAGTTTGTATCCCCTCTGAAAAGGAATATTTTGACTCTTACCTGGTGTGAATGTTCTTGATAACTAATGAATATGTCTGGTTTTAAATTTGCCTGAAATAAGGCAGTTTCACTTCCTTCTCCTGCTGGAGAGAGGATGCGAGATCAAAACACCCCCTGACAGAACTTAACCATCTTTTTTAATGTTCTCCTGGAAAGTACTGAGGATGAGGCAGGTTTAAGAAAGTGATGAAACAAGATGTTTGAATAAAGCTGTGATGGTGGAAATCACTTGCAGGAGTGAGGGAAAATAGGCAGAAATCAAAATCTTCACTTGTTCTTTGGATTTTTCAATGTCAAAGATTCCTTCTGTGTTTGGCTTAAGATTGAAGGCTTGTTCGTATTTCATAAAAGATAGTTTGTGCCCATCTTCTTCAAGCAGTTTGTTTTAAATTCAGAGCTCTGCGTCGGGACACTTTATTTATGGTTGCAGTATCAAGACGGGTCTTCGCAACATCTCCTCCTATCCTCCTACAAATGACAAATATTTGTAAAATGGTTTAAATTGTGTACACAGAGATGCTAGATTAATAGACACAAGACAGCAGAAGCTGAGCTTCTCCAGCGATGTCTGTACAGTATTTTTGTGCTGTAACTCTGTGATGCAGAGCCTTGCTCCAGAATTTGCTGTTCCAGGCTTCTGCTCCAAACAGGGCTGTAAATTACCATTTCAATGGCTTAGTTTTAATTAACCATTTTCCCAAGGAAGATTCCAAATAATGAAAGTGCAGGCCATGGATATCAATTTCCAGGTTTTGTAGTATTATGTAACTCTGATGATTTTTGTGTGATTTTATTATGCTTTCCAACTTTCCTTAATCCCATCTAAATGATCAATATATTTCTTTTCAGCCCTAATTCTTAAGTGACTCTCTCTAAAACCTATGTAATGCCCAATATGTTTTGTTCCTATTTGAGGGTTTACTTTATTTCAGACAAAAAAAGCAATTTCAGTAAAGTTGAAATGTATGGTTTTGGTTTCAGGGCTACCTCTCCCTGACATAAAACTACTAAGCCTTTATTGAGATATATATGATTCTACCATAAACGCCCCCTTTATAGAATGCACCTGGTGAATATAATAGAAAACATATTTGTTTCTCCTAAGAAACCGAGCAACTGTTCTGTAATAATATATAGTCTATTTGCTATATAAAAGGTCATCATTTTACACAAAGAAAAAATGCAGGCACAGTAAAAAGTAACATTAAAAAACATTGCTGCACATCCCACACATCTGCTTTTGTATTAGAGTAAGAGCAGATGCCTTGCATACAGCATGCTCTAATAACAGAAAGAGAGACTGAAATAACGTCTCTATACCTTACTGGCCCTCAGATTTAGCATTTCCCAGTCCATTACAATTTAACCTCCCAGACTCTTGCGAGATAAGAACACAATTCCCATTTTTCTAGGCGAGGAGAACTGAGGCACAGGATGGATAAATGCATTTCCAAATGCCACATAGGAAGCCCGCAAGAGAGCTGGAGCAAACCCTGGTTTGCTGAGTGTAAGATCAAGTTCAAAGAGCTTCGTCTGAATGGTTGCACAAAACATTCTGTGTATTAGGACCTCCAGGAGACCACGCATTACCTGACAGCGCAGGAGAATGAACTACTCCATAGGAGAATACAAGCGTACTTTACATGTAAAAGTGAAGTCCACTGGATGTAATGTCTCCTGCGGCCCTGTGAGCAAGTCCTGACTGTGGATGTGCAGCACCAACAAGGAGGAGCCAGATCCTCTGCATTCCTGGAGCAGGTCTAGAGGATCACGCCTCCTTTTCCCCCCGCCCCCATACAGGGGGATCACAACAACCTCTGAGTTTTTCTTCACCTAATGTGCACTTAAAGAAATGCAGACCCTACATGTATGACAAATATGACAGCTCCTACAGTGTGACATTCACCCTGGATGGGTTCCTGCCTTTTTGAGCCTTCTTTTATTAAGATCAGTGGTGAAATTCCCACTAATGAGCTCACACTTGCCCTTAAGGCTTAGAGGACAAGCTATGCCAGATACAAATTAAGGGATTCAGGAGCCACAGCACTTAGTATTGAGAAACACATTTGGCATTTCAGCAGAGCCCAGTGTCTAAGCTCCACTCCTGGGCTTCCTTGCACTGCTGGGGAGCTCTGGGTGCTCACAGCCCATCCTAGGAGATATCTCTGCCTCAGGGGGAGACTGTCCCACCATGCCAAAAAAACACATGGCTCTAGAGAGAACAGGATTTTCTAGTAAGTGATGATATTACTCACCTGATCTAGTTGTAGATGTCTCTGCTCATTCCAGGGGAGCTTGGATTGAATGACCTTTAAAGATCCCTTCCAATGCAAACTCTTCTACAATTTTATAAATAAGATGGGCTGTACCTGCCTTTCATGGGCTGTTTTAGTATTTTGTGTTGATCAGTGTTTGGAAAAAAGTCAGGACTCTCAAGTCCTGTGGGAAGGTGCTCACACCCAGATCTGGGCAGCCACACTCACTACCTGCTTTCTAGTCCAGCAAAGCTTTCTTTTGAAGGCAGTGACATAATTTCAACAGATGGGGCTAAAGTTTCTTCCCTACCCAAAACATTAGTGAAGGAGATATCTTAGTATCTTGAAAAAATATCATGATATCTTGAAAAGCAAGAGATGTAGGATGAATCTTCTAAGGATGGAGGGATCTGGATGTAGCCTTCCCTCATCCTACTGGACTGTCCTACTCTGCAGGCACTGAGGGAAGCAATAAGTATTGCTCTTCTCTTGGACAAGACTGGTGCCACTAACGTTCCTAGAACCTAAGTGTTTAAATTGCTTCTCAAATGTCTACATTAGCTTAATAACCCTTCATTCTTGATGCAAAGGACTGACTCAAAATCCTCATTTACACCAGAACTTGTATTTGAATAGGGAACTAATTTTTTTTTTTTTTAAGGAGGGAGGAAGGGAGGAAGGAAGGAAGGAAGGAAGGAAGGAAGGAAGGAAGGAGGGAAGATACAAGTG